>JACEVL010000561.1:0-185000 GCA_020284085.1 Aporrectodea caliginosa
CTTCAACGATTCTAATTTTTCATTTACGGGTTTCTTTTCTCGAGGAGCTATGAAATTATCGATCCAATCCGCAAAAGAATTAAGTTTCGACCTAACCTTCTTCTTCATTTCAGTCACAACATTATTAAAACGAGATGTCCATGTATTAGATGGAGGTTTATACTTACCTGGAACAAGCGTTGGAACTTTGATGTCTGGAACTGGAGCGTCTAGTAGGTTGCTTTCATGTACAGTCTTAACGCTTTGCAAAAGTCTCGATGATACTAATGTCACAAGATCCGCTTTTCGCAGTCCCGAATATCTAACCAAACCATTCTCTTTGGCAATGTTTCGTAATTGTTTTACTGTTTTCGTTTTATATTCCATTTTATATACAGAAGATTTTTCTTTAAGTCAAAATGAGATAACATTTTTCGACCGTGTGACGACTCATCATCAAAACTGACGACTGATCGAAACTGTTGGGAACTTTCGCGACCGATGACTCATCGATCGATACCTTGGGGATTTCCGATAGTTTCGATCGATGAGTCATAGCGAGAACTTGGGTATTATATATAAATGTGGTTTCTTATAGGTTCAATTTGTAATAATAACCAATAGTTTGGGTGGTTGGCCCAGAGGATTTATTATTATACTACTAAAGCTGCTTGTCTAATTTCCTTAAGAAGGTTCGAAGCATTAATAGCTGGTTTGGGCGTACAAGAGCATACCATATAGGTGACCCCAGACAAAGTCTGATTCGAAGTCTGTTATGGAAATCAGACAAATGTGTCCGAATGTTTTCTGGTCACTTCTGTGCTCTTTGTTACTGCCAGGCACTAGTTTTAACTTTCTACCTACATGAAACAGCCAATTGGAGGCTGTATATACGTCTTGGTCTTAACCAATCAGGAACCGCCGAATTCGCTTTTGAAACGTTAAAATACATAAAAGGAGATCAACTGTCCTCTAGATTAGAGACCCCGCGGTTCCGGGTAAAGAGTAGGACCGTTGTATCCTCCTGCATGTCGTAAAAGGCGACTAATTGGAGGCCCAGCGGTTTCGGGCAGAGAATAGGACCGATGTATCCTCCTGCATGTCGTAAAAGGCGACTAATTGGAGGCCCCGCGGTTCCGGGCACAGAATAGGACCGATGTATCCTCCTGCATGTCGTAAGAGGCGATCTAATTGGAGGCCCCAGCGGTTTCGGGAACAGAATAGGACCGATGCATCCTCCTGCATGTCGTAAAAGGCGACTAATTGGAGGCCCCAGCGGTTTCGGGCAGAGAATAGGACCGATGCATCCTTCTGCATGTCGTAAAAGGCGACTAAAAGGAGGCACGGGGTACGGCCCTGTAGGGCGATAAAAAACATAGATTAGATACCCCTGTGGTTCCTGGCGGAGAGTAGGACCGATGTATCCTCCTGATGTCGTAAAAGGCGACTAATTGGTGGCTGTGGGGCTGTGGGTGATTGTGTGCATAGATTAGTGTGTGTGTGTGTGTGTGTGTGAGAGAGTGTGAGAGAGAGAGAGAGAGAGAGAGAGAGAGAGAGAGAGAGAGAGAGACTTGTGTTCGCACAGTAACCTGTGAATCGCGCACATTGTGCTTGCCATGGGTCTGTTTTTGGTCACCATCAGTAACCGCTAGTGGATCGAACAGTGCCAGTAAAAGGCAAATGAAGGAGACCTGGAGACGAACATATTGCCAGGTACCCGACTAAACGAGTTCGCCCCTACTCACATGCCTTAGCTTGAACCGTGAGCTTAAACCCATCTATGCACTTAAACGTTGAAAATTATTATTCGTAGCTAATAATGGAACGTGGGAAAGGGGTTATTTATGCTCGTCGGACCAAAGACCCACAGCAGACAACGAATCCCAAGGTGCAGGACACGAGGGATTGATGTATCACTGGACATGTCGCTTATTTCCCAGTTGACCCCGGTCCATATTTCGCTGATTGGCGTCAGATGCAAGTGTATGCGAACAATTTGTTCCGTGTTGTTAAGCAGAGTCGGGTCAGTTTACTCGAACCCGCTATCTGTGGATTGCACGCTAAGCACGATTTCAGTAGACCCACGTTTAGCAGGCTATAAATTTAGCTAAGCCAAAACTTATTAGACCGTGTACATGCAAACTATACATCAGTACTGGTCCCAATCATGCTGCATAGATAGATATTCATACTTTAAAACAAAGTAACTTTGCATTCTAATTCTCTTTAAAATATAACAAACTATAAGATATTTTTCTGTTTAATCGAGTCTAGTTTCTAACTATATCCAAAAAATTCCAGATAACATTTATCACAGAAGGGAAAACAATCAAGAAAATTGTCTGAAAGAAGTTTGTCAGTTCAAGTGCAGGTTTCTTATTGTGCTTTACATATGTCACGATTGTGCATTTGAGTTGCAAGTATTTTGTTTCCTAAATCCGTGTTGCATTTAGTTTGGTCTGTTGACGGCAGCAGAGTGAAGTGGAGAATGCGATGCTGATTAGACGATGCAATTTATATAGAGTGGAGGGTCTGTAATCACCGCATGCTCCAATCTCATATTAAGCTTATTTTCTTCAAAGCTGAAACCGTGTACATTTGTTCAACTCAGACTTTGCCGGTTCAAACTTCAAAGTGTACTCGTAAGTGAACTGGGTTTAAAGATGTCGAAGATGATGACTTCCGAGGATACGCACGGTTCCAAATTGCAATAGCTTACATGTCGATTTCACAAGACGAGCCCGGATTGGAACCGAGGTCAAGGAAGTGAAAGGTCAATGCGTTAGCCATTGGAATACCGTGCCACAACGTGTGAACCTTTGTAAGCGGTGTATCACGTTTAAGCCGCATTATGTTGCATTTATAGCTTATGCCTTATTGTAGTTCGTGCCAAGTACAGTCGAATGAAAAGAGCAACAGGTGTTACTACGAAAACAAAACTCGAAAGAAACACTAAGAGGAGACAGAGTTTAAATGAGTTTGACGACAATGGTGTTCGTTAAAGTTTCCGTGTGCTAGTGATCGTTCTTTGAGTCAAAGTATGTCGTGCAATTCTTTCGATGCCAACGTCTGCCAGAGACGAAAGCATCCAAGCGGAACGGTTTCAGATGGTGTCCTTACAGCAGACGATCGATCATTAACTCGGATGTGATGTGATGCTTCACGGACTGGATGGACGATGCGGCGAATCCTGTCAAAGGAGTAACAGCAGCTTTCTTGAGTTCACAGACAAGTCATACAAATGTGGGAAATCGACAGAATTTGCCAACAAAACAAAACAATACTAATTACATTAGGTCCCTCTCTTTGGAATGCGCTTTCTCCTTCTGTTTGCTCTACAATTCTATCTAGCAGTCTCTCTTCTTCCTTTGCTTTTTTCAAACCCCACTTATTTTGCGGGGCCTTGCGCACTGGGAGCGCATATGAGCGGTTCACCCTACTAGAGGCATTTTACAAATGCTTAAAAACAATACAATACAATACATGAATTGACTGCAGCTTGCATACATCTTCTACTACATCAACTTAAAACTTGTCTGTTTCGCAGTGCTTATACACCACAGCCTGTCTATCTGTATCAAAGGATCGATCTCCTGAGTTTTCGATCTGATTACCACGGGTGTATTTAGGGGAGTTTAGGGGTTCAAGTCCCCTCCCCCAAATAAATAATTGCCGAAAAACACTTAACTTTTCAAAACTGACCTCTTACTCTGCGACCGTGTGCAGTGGAAACCCCAATGGAACCCCCAAATTGTTCCTTGGTACTCCCTTGCTCATTACGCTGACTTTGGTGTGCACTGGTTGATACCACGCGTTAGTCAGGCGCTGTAAAAGGTACTAATTAATAATTAATAGTAATAAATCGCAGCCCCAACACAAAAAGGAACGTAAGAGAATCCCAAACACATAAGGAACACCAGAAAATCCCGAAAATAGTCTCGACCGTATAGGGATATTTAGAAAACCCAGAACAAAATAAAGAAACGTGTGATTATAACTGCTTGATACAAAATTGTGAGTAGTAACTTCTATCACGCCGGTCTCTAATGCACAATGCATCAACCGATGGCGCGAATGTTAGAATCCTGACCACACAAGGAACTCGCGAAAATCAGGAACATAACTATAAGGAACACGAGCGAGTCGTGCTCGGAGTGTTGCTCGAAACCTAAGACCGAAAAAGGATTAGAAGATACTAACAGCTGCTGCTGCATTGGCGCCCCCTGCGTGACTGCGGCCACCGTTGGCACTGGCATTGGTTGACTGGTTTCCAAAGGATGTCTCCGTATCCCATTTCTCCATTTCATCCCTTACCAGCCGTTCCATCGTCTGACGCTTCATCTCATCCGTCGTTCCATCCGACTAAGCACAGGAAGAAGAAGAGCATTGAGTTCACATACATTAAATCGATTTGATTTCATAGAATCTATCAGTTGAGAAAATAATCCAAAATCGTAAATCTGTTGGGCTACATATTGCAAAGCGTGTCATTAATTACCTCACTGAGTGTCGTCCATTTGAATAGAATTCTATCAAATCCAGCAAATGCAATCTATTCTATATAAATGCATATAGTCTATTAAAACAATCTCATTTTAACTAATCTCTCATCTGTCTGGTCCAATTCGATCTAATCTAATCTATTCCAACTAGGACTGCCAACCGTCCCGGATTCGCCTGGACAGTCCCCGGAATCGGCGTTGTGCGTTCCGTGTCCCCGATTGATCCCAGATTGTCCCGGAACATCGTGTAATTATCCACTTTACCAAATGCTGTTCTTGTTTTATCCCACTGAACTCAAACACCCGGAAAATAAATAAACTTTACAGCGTGGCCATAGAATTATTAGAGGGTATAGTTCGGTTAGTAATCTGTCCTCTATGGAATAGCACGGCAACGACGCTGCTGCCGCGTGTAGAGTGAATCCAATAATAGCTTTTAGCCGATTGTTCGTTACAAACAATGATGTGGACAGGGTAAATTTATTGGTAATGACATATCGAGTGACTATGAGGGCATCCCGGATTGGCGAAATCAAAAGTTGGCAGCCCTAATTGCAACTAATGTAATATATTATGTTCAATGATCTAATCCAATCTAATCTCATGGCCTGCAGTAGACTATTGCAATATCAATGGGTGCTTAAGCTGAAAAATTATTTTCTTTAGCCTTAGTCTTTAATACATTCCTATGCCTCTTAGCCATTTGACTATTATTTTTCTTTATTCCATATCTAAACCGCAGCTTTTGTACCTTGTTGTGTTTGTGTCAACGAGTTTGTACAATAAAGGAATAGTAACAGTAGTAGTAAATGGAAGAGGTGTATAATAGAGTAGACGAGTCCAGTGTGGTCTGTAGTACCTCGGTGATACTGTCGAGTAGTTTGGCCATTGTTTCCCTGCGCTTGGCCTTCGCCCTTTCCATGGCCTCTAGCTTCACGAGGACGGCGTCGATCTTGGAAACTATGCTTCCGATGGAGTGCTCCATACGATCCACTCGGCGCTGGAGCAGAGTGAACTCTTCCTGCGAGACACCATTGACCACCACTGTGCCACCGCTTACACCATTTCCCGCCTTTTCGTCGTCACTGTCGTAACCAACGGCAACGGCCGCGACCCCTCCCGCTCCTGCTCCTGCGGATCCAACATTGTTCTTCTGGTGGTAGGTCGTCTTCTCGTAGTCATCGTACTCCTGGCTGATCGCCAACTGAAACGGGCAAAACACGTCAGGTACGATCAGTATTTGTTTCATTTAGATTTTTTAAATTTTATCATTTAGATAAACTAAAAAATTAGCAAGTTGTTAACAGTATAAACAGGAGCGGGCCCAGTATAGAACCTTGTGGAACACAGCATTTCATGACAATCACCGCCCAAATAGTTGATTAATACGAACTATATGTGAAAGACGGTGCAGGTAGGATATAAAACTCATATAATGAGCGAGACCCGAAACACCAAAGCAGTGTTCATAGAGTGTAACGGTATAACACTGAAACAATGTTCATAGAATGTAGGAGTATAACACCGAAGCAGTGATCAGAGAGTGTATGAGTATAACACCGAAGCAATGCTCAGAGAGTGTAAGAGTTTAACACAGAGAAAATGTAAGAGTATAAAACCGAAGCAGTGTTCATATAGTGTAGGAGACGAGGAGCATACCGTGACCCTTGATTATAACCGGCCTAACAGCAACACATTCGCTATGAACATAAGTACCGTTAAAACCAATTAAAATTAGCACCCAAGTTCCTTGAGAGATGAATAATATAGAACGCAAAGGGTTTACCCGTTGTCCTTCGAGGTCAGCCTGCATCTTTCTGAGTTCATCCTCGTCAAGAGCTCTGTCTCCATCCAGATCATATTTAGCGAAGACAGCTTCTATCTCGGCTTCCGCGTATCCACGCCTATATGCACAACGCAGGGAAACCATGTATATGCAATAGATATGCATGTTAGATATGCATGATAGATAATTATTGAGAAGAATGGAAAAATCAGCTGGACAGAACATATAACAAATGAAGAAGTGATGGGAATAATTGGAGAAGAAAGAGTACTTATACGCACAAGAAGAGAGAGGCAAAGGAAACGGATCGGGCACACGCTGAGAGGAGACTCGCTATTGAGAATGGTCATCGAAGGAAAAATGGAGGGGAGGAAGACAAGAAGAAGACCAAGACAGATGATGCTGGGTTGGATGATGACAAACGGTTACAGGAAGAGGAAAGAAGAGGCCCAACAACGAGAGGGTGGCGACGTCGGACATTTGAACCTGCCTAAGAGGCAGAGAACCACAAGAAGAAGAAGAAGATAGATATACATGGTAGATATGCATGATAGATAATAATATCATGCATATCTATTAGATATGCATGATAGATATGAAATTATGCATAATAGAATGCATGATAGACATGTATGATGGATATACATTATAGATATGCATTACAGATATAGGACGAACAACATCGTCAAGACTGCTTCAGTTGTCGTCTTCTTGCTCACTAGAAACAATTTCCTGAATTTCTTTGCAGATCAAATTCCTGGCATCAGCATAAAATTGGCTGGTCCCCTACATCGGATAAATTTAGTTATACCAATTCTATACTTCTGTTTCAAAGTACTTTCTGCCAACTAAGGCCGTGCAGAAGTTTGTGCACTCATCTTCCTCAGAATAGCCATCTCCTTGACACTATTCCTACATCTCTTCTGAAAGAGTAATTTGATGTCTTATACAACATTAACTTATTATTATTATTGTAACTTATTAGTATTATTATTATTATTATTATTATTATTATTAATTATTATTATTATTATTATTATTATTATTATTGTAATTATTATTGTAACTTATTTTATTATTTTTTAAATTATTATCGTTATTATTATTATTATCGTTAGATAAAGAATCCTTTCCGTCCGCTTTTTTAATTGTACTCTGACATTTATAAAAGCGCAACTTCAATATTGAATTCATCACTGGTGCTCCCAACCCGAGGCAGTGAAATCAATGTCAAATAATACAGACTTAAGACACTTGCAAAGTCAAATATAATAGATGAATCAAAGAACTCATTAATTCATCTATTGAGTAATAAATGAATAATGAATAATAAATATTGAACGAATGAATTGTTGAAGGAGGACGAGCGAACTAGAGGTCATAAGAGAGGAGCAACTAACATCTTGAGGTCATGGCGCCACTCCTCGAAGTCAATCACACGGTCCCCGTTGGAGTCAGCCGACTGGATGGCCTTCTGAATCTCGATGATCTTATTTCGCTTCAGGTGCAGCTTCGAAAGAACCTTTTCGTAACCCTATGCACATCAGCAGGCAATCACAAACTTTTTGCTAATCAATGTTAAAACAGTAATGCAGGAAAATTACAAGAAAAGTACAAAATAATAGCAGTTAAATTACAAATAAGTCGCATGCCAATTACAAAATAATTACAGAATTACAAGTCGGACATACGACGATTACAAGATGATTACATGAGAAGAATTACGAGTACCAGACAAGTAGCTATTAATTAATTATTTCTGAGGTACTGTAGGTAGTAAATAGTAATGAGTGTTTTAAGTACAGGCAATAAGAAGGGAGAGTTAGAGTTCGAAGACTGGAAGCCGGTTCTGGTTCTTGGAGGCAGCGACATTGAATGCACTAGAGCCCAGGACAGTTCTGTTTCCTGGTTCAGCCAGAAGAACCACACCGAACGATCGAAGGCTGAGGGAAATATAAGAAATAAGATATATATATATAATATAAAATTATATATATACGTATTGGTTCTGTTCAAGTATTGAGATCTTGCGCGTAAGTCTCTTTGGCTGTCATTAATAAATTAACGAATGAATGAATACATGAATTAATTCATTAATTTGTTTATTCGTTAATTCATTAATTCGTCCAGTCATCCAGTCATTCTTTCTTCGTTCGTTCATTCGTTCATTCAATGGCTATCTAAATATGATCAGACCTCGCGGAAGTAGTCTCCCATTTCGAATTCGTTCTTCTGGGTAGAGAGGTCGGCCTTGACCTCGGAGTAGGTGTCGTTGATGATGGCGAGGAACATGTTCAGCAGAACGAAGAAGACGAAAAAGACGTAAAGGATGAAGTAGGCTGGACCAAGGATGCGGTTGGCCTGCTGCAGAGCCTGGAAGTTGAAATCGCCGAGGATGATGCGGAACAGGGTGAAGCTATACAACAACAATATTCGGCGTTATTGCTATTGTTGTTACAACAGTATTTTTTTATTGTATTATATTTGAAAATTTGTTAAGCTCCTCTTAAAGTATAAGCTATTCAGAGACGCTCTCAGCGTGGGAGGCCCGAGGGGATAAAAAGGACTTCAAGCAGATGAGGGAGATACCCCCAGCCGAAATCTGGGAACGTAAAGACGATAGGTCATTCCTGGGTCGGATATTTTTATCCCTAAAAGATATTTGTACACTGCTTTGCGTAATGTGTATTTAGGGTGGGCTGGGAATAAATGAAGTGAAAATTTACGTTTTGGAATTAAGAAAGTATGGTAATAAAGTTTAGTAAGAAACTTAAACAGCAAATAGAGCGTATACGTAACAGAATCGACAGACATATAACGGAATGGGTATGTTATCATAAATTGAAGGGCGGAGACTCACATGGAGGTTTCAAAGCTGTTGAAGTCCTGGACCTGTGTTCCGAAGATCAAGTATCCGAGCTGAGCGAACGCCAGAGAAGACGAATGAAGAACATGACGGCAAATCCAGCCAGGTCCTTGGCGCATGCTCCCAGCGTTGTCGACAGCTGCGTCATCGTCTTGTTGAAGCTGATGTACTTGAAAATCTGTTTTCAAAATGCACAATCGTAATCGTAACCGTAATCGTAATCTCGAAATTTATACAGCGCCCAAAAAAAACGAAATCGCGGGAACCATCTTTTTCACAAAACAAGGTATGAATATGTGTAGGCCTATGTAAGTATATTATGTGGGCCTATGCGTGTCGTGAATGTGTGCATGTATCAAAACACTTCATATATGTTATATATGTTATGTTGGAATTTTCAGGTGATATAATTATGTTTGCGTGCCGGACTTAATCGTCGGTTTTGTCAAGGATTGTCTCTGTTTGAGGGTATTTTGTTCGGAAGTCGCCTTTGCCCATGATGACTGCATCAAGCCCATCCTTCTGAATGATTATAATACAGTTGAGCCAGATGATGATGATGGTCCTTTGATGATGATGATGATGATGATGATGCTGATAATGATGATGATGATAATGATGGTAGTGATGATGATGATGATGATGATGATGATGATGATGATGATGATGATGATGATGATGATGATGATGATGATGATGATGATGATGATGATGATGATGACGACGATGATGATGATGATGATGATTATATTATGATTATAATCATTATGAACATGATAATTATGATCATAGTGATAATGACGATGATGACGATGCTGACTATTATAATGACGATGCCTCATTAAGGTTTTCTGCTGCAAAGCGTTTCTGCTTTGGAGAGTTAAGGAGTTAAGAATCGACACCTTGTCTATCGTTGGTTGACTATCCTACCTATAGCCTATATATCATATAGAGAGAGAGAGAGAGAGAGAGAGACGTAGAGAGAGAGAGAGAGAGAGAGAGAGAGAGAGAGAGAGAGAGAGAGAGAGATATTAGAGAGAGAGAGAGAGAGAGAGAGAGATAGATAGATAGAGAGAGAGAGAGAGAGAGAGAGAGAGAGAGAGAGAGAGAGAGAGCGAGATGAGATGATGATGAGAGATGAGAGATGAGAGAGACTGACAGAGACAGACAGAGACAGACACAGAAGACACAGAGACACAGATGATAACCAGAGAGAGACAGAGAGAGAGACAAAGAGATAACAAAGACAGTTGAGAGAGACTGAGAGAGACAAAGAGATGCCTCAGAGAGAGAGAGAGAGAGAGAGCTGACAGAGAGAGAGAGAGAGAGGAGAGAGAGAGAGAGAGAGAGAGAGAGAGACTTGTGTTCGCACAGTAACCTGTCAATGGCGCACATTGTGCTTGCCATGGGTCTGTATTTTGTCACCATCAGTTACCGCTATTGGATCGAACAGTGCCAGTAAAAGGCAAATGAAGGAGGCCTGGAGACGAACATAGGCCTATTTCCGGGTACCCAGCTAAACGAGTACGCCCTACTCACATGCCTTATCATAAAATACAATAAAACACACATCTATGGATCTGACTGTGTACCTTGATCCAAGCGAAGAAGACCATGATGGCGAGTGCGGAGTTGAAGACGATCTGCCAGTAGCTGATTGAGTCGAAGTCACAGTAGATGTCTGCGTTCGACAGCAGTTTGTCGAGAATGTTGCTGACGGCCACTGTTCGATAGATGTTGAAACCGATGCAGCAGATCGAAATGCCGATGACGATCAGATCGAGAATGTTCCAGAACTCCTTCAGGTAGGCCAAACGAAGGCGACGGATCTGATACGAAACACGTAATGTAAACAGGCGTCCATTTAGCGCCATATAAAAGAACCTTATCTCAGCAATTGCATGTATGCTCTCGCGTAATGTGTCCTGTTTATTGCTGTTTGCGCCTTGAACAGAATAGTCTCTGCTTCGATCAGATACCATCGTTTATTCTGATTGGAATGATGGGTGTCTGGTGTCCGAGCATAATCACTCCTACTCTGGAATGGCTACTCTCACCATCAGAACTGACGAATTTGTAGCATCAAGATTGTGTATTCGTGCAGCTGAATGCACCCATTCTGCAAATACTTTCGAAGCTCTGAGCAAACTGTGTAACGCGTCTTAATCTGCACAGCTGCTGCGTCTGTAGGCAATTTCGCTTATTGTAACTAAGTAGTAACTAAAATAAAAAATCTAGTAACTATAACTATGACTAAAAGATTATACCAACTATAACTGTAACTATTATTAAAATAAATAACCTTTAACTATAACTGTAACTTTAACTAAAGTAAATCTGTAAGGAGAATGACACTGCTCTGAAGCAGAGGCAGGCCTCCGTGGATTTAGTAAACAGCGCCCCAGGACAAGTGTTTTGCCTCCCTATTTTGCGTTACAATGTTTTAACTTTCACTAATATTATTATAATTAAATTTATTCATTGTCGTCTTGTTCGCAGTTTTAAAATTAGACTTAATATTCAATTTTTAATGTTTATTTTATAATTTATCATTTTATCTGATTAGAATAACCAGTTCTTCATAACTTTCTCTGTTACGACTTTAGAAACCATTTTATTGTATATTCGTTTAATAGATCTTCCCTGATGTCAAACCGCATGCATGTGCGTACATATGCATGTCTGCATATGCATATGCATATATATGACACATATAGCGATATATATACATATGCATATATATACATATGCATATGCTACAAATTCGTCAGTTCTGATGCATGTGCGTACATATACGATTGCTATCATCCGAAATATTCTGCGAGCAGTCTTAAATATGATCACCTCGAGGATTTCTTCGACACAGTAGTAGACGATGAATAGACAGAAATGCATTAGAAGATGCATTCGCAGGCCAACACAAAGAAATCCATCGCAGACACGTAACGAATCAGTTTCACTGGGAATATTTTGCGTAGATTCATGAATGGGGCCCATATGTCCTTATGAATAAGGGTCTCACCCAATGCTTGTGGGCTGGTTGCGTAAGTAAGTAAGACAATAATAATAATAATAATAATATTTTCTTTATTGAAGCGCCTGACAAACGCACTGCGCTGTACATTTACATGTTATGCAATTGAAACAATTCAAAGAACACAAATGACTAGAAGCATGTATCTTAACTATGAACAGAACATACAGCCCTCAATACGTATGCAAGTATCATTGAAGTATGTATGTAGTATGCACGTACGTACGTATGTACGTACGTATACACATATTATGTATGTATGGTTATATGTATTTATGCATGTATGTATTTATTTATGTATATATGTATGTATGTATGTGTTTATCGTGCTTACTTGATGACACAGAAGAGATTGATGTTGGCGTTGTAAACGGTGAAGTCGACGAAGACAGCGCGGGTTCCACGGTCGAGCCAGAGGTTGTCCCTGAGGACCTGGATGAGAGCAGACGACGAATCGCTTGTCATCTGCATGTCCTGGACGTATCCGCCGCCGCCGTACGTCGACATCTGGCCCCAGTAGCTCGAACCCTTCAGCTGCTTCTCCGTCTGGTAGTTCCACCTGGAAAGCGTTAAGATTTGCACAGACGTTGGCCATTTCTGGTCAAGGTCAATCGGTCAAACAAAGAACTACACAGACCATTATTAATCTGATCTAATCTGGAAACTGATATGGCGCCTTTTTAGCAAAATGCAAGACATCAATCGAAGGTCGTTACGTAATCACAATCATTTGTACAGTTGAGGCTCAAAGACTATGTATGCCATGCATGTATGTATGTATGATGTATGTATGTATAATGTACATATGTATGTATGTATGTATGTATATATGCACGTATGTATGCATGTATGTATGTACGTATGTAGTATGTATGTACGTACGTATGTACGTACGTATACACATATGTATGTATGATTATATGTATTTATGCATGTATGTATTTATGTATGTATGTATGTATGTATGTATGTATGTATGTATGCATGCATGTATGTATTTATGTATGTATGTATGTACGTAGTTATGTACGTTGTATGTATGTATGTACGTATGCATGCCCATGTATGTATGCGTGTATGTATGTACTTATGTATGTATATGTATGCATGTGTGCGTGTATGTATTTATGTATGTATGTATTTATGTACGTTGTATGTATTTATGTATGTACGTATTTATGTACGTTGTATGTATTTATGCATGTACGTATTTATTTACGTTGTATGTATTTATGTATGCCTCGTACGAGTATGTGCTATGTATATGCTATGCATGTGTGCGTGTATGTACCTTCGCATCTTTTCATGTGTTGCTGTATGCATATTTTTATGTAGGCCTATCCATGTATCTTAGTACGCTTTATGTAGCTCTCATTCGCATTCCTGCATATCAGATTGATTTAGGCGCGCCATCTGGTGATGCCTGCCTCGTGCACGAGAATATGCGAATTATTATGGTCTTTGGATACAGCTCACGCCCGTAATTATGTAATTAGCCAATACCTGGGACTAGAATCACGCCCGCATACGCAATTGGTCAATGCATGTCACATGATTTTGAGTACCTGAGTACGAACCGTAGCACAAGTTTGATCCCGATTGCGGTGGAAGGTATGTTCACCGTGAATCTAATGACGACACTAACCCTAACCCTGACCCTAACTTGACCCTCACGACGCCTAACCTAACCCTAACCGACCCTGACGACGCCTAATTTGACCCTAAACAACCCCACGAATCCTAACCTGATCCTAACCGACCCTCAAGGTATCCGCCATTTCGAAATTCCAAGGGAAGACAACAAGTTCACGTGACAGGCTTTAGCCAATAACGCGACGGGTGTGAATATTAGTATGGGGTTCCGCTAACGCCCGGGGCGTGAATGGATCCACTACGAATTATTTTCTACGTATCTTTATTATTATTATTCTTTAGGCCCAATCTATTATGCATAATTAACATTAGGATAAAGCTACGAATTCTATAAGAGGATTTTCATACGCAGTTCCGTTAAGTAAGACCAAATGTGGATCTGTCTTCTCCTCCCTCAGAGTATTGTCCGTAGCAGAGTTTGATCTGCTCCTGGAAGTCCGAAGGGATGACACAGGAATCGTTGCGGACTCTCAGCTGTCGTATCCGTGGCACGCCTTGTATCTTGTTCTCGTAGTAAATGTAACCAAAGTCCTCGCTTGTCATGTTCCTTCCATTGTACCATTTCTCCCAGTTGCCGAACAAACCCATAATCAGCACTTTGTCCACATACTACACACGAAAACAGGAATTATCATCATCATCATCATCATCATCATCATCATCATCATCATCATCGTCATCGTCATCGTCATCGTCGTCGTCGTCGTCGTCGTCGTCGTCATCATCATCGTCATCGTCATTATTATTATTATTATTATTATTATTATTATTTTTATTATTATTATTATTATTATTATTATTATTAATAATAATTATTGTTATAATAATAATAATAATAATAATAATAATAATAATAATGTGTGTATTTACTTACCCTAATAGGCTCGGTTTATTTAGACTGGTACCATATAAATTTGCGCGATTACAATTACCGTCGGTCTATCAGTTTAAAGTTAGATTAACCGTAGTGTATTATTAATCAATACAATGTAGGCCTAATGCAGAGAATAGACGGACTTACGTCGAACCAATCTGCCTGGAGGTTGATGCCCATGTAGTTTGAGCCAGGGTTGGATGAATCGCCTGGGGTGTTGATGAAGAGGGTGTTCAAGACGTTCGTGTAGTAATACATCGTAGAGCTCGTCATTCCAAAGGTCACTGCAAAAAACAATTTTTTGGTTTGTTACTAACAAGCTAGACTGTCCGCCATTTTGATGATACGTCGACTCACGATTTTAATATTTTACACGGACTTTCAATAAGATTATGTAAGATTAAATATGTACCGTTGGAGGTCGCCAAAACAGGGAACTATTTTTTTTATTAATGAATGAACAAATTGCTTGTGGTAAAAAAATTTTCTTATTTTTTTTATATTTGGATCGGTAGTTCTGGGATGCGCTGATTCCGATGAATACCGATTAGTGCAAAATCCAGCCCAAACCGATTTCCGGCCGATTCATCGTTCCTTCCCTATTGTGACTACTACTACCACTACTATTGTCAAACGGACCTTACCATACGTACGTTTTAATAAGAAGTTTTAACAAGACGTAAGAGACTCACCTCTGTGCCCTCGGTTTGAAACCCGGCGCAGACGTAATGTGAAATTGGCATAGCATTAGGTAAACTGTGTAAATAAGTATAAAACTTTGTCCGGCTGTTTTGACTATTAGGTAGACTTGGATTGTCTCGAGACACTGTCTCGGTCTCGAGACGTCTCGGGATAGGTTTTTTGATGTCTCGGTCTCGGTCTCGGACCACCCCCCTTATTCGGTCTCGGTCGCGGTCTCGAAGTTTGATGTCTCGTATACAAGTCTGCTATTAGGCCTATTAATTGACGTTTCTGTTGAACGTCGTGCATTGGAACAGTTGCACACTTTTCTTTTTCTGTGGGGTGTCAAACGGTAAAGGCAAAGGAGCATAGTGGTTCGCTTACTTACTTAAGTAAAAAACGGATTTCATTGTAGTAGAAATTCGAATTATATAGATCCTATTCTAGCAGAGTTGCTCTAAGTAGGCTTAATATTCACCTGAATATTAGCTGTTTTTATCAGCTGTTTTTTAAATTTATGTTTACATTTCCACCTGTATAGACGAAGCATAATTGCATGACGGAGGCGTGTAATGATTAAGTATGGCCCTCTGCCAGCTTCCCCATACGGAGCCCGTAGTCCCACACGGAACCCGTATAGAACCCACATGGGTCCCATCATCTAGTGCTCATGGAAATGTTGGCAGGGATCTTAATTTGCCATACCTTGTCTTACGAGTTGATCTTGGTTGAAACGTGGAAGCCAGACTAGGCTCATTAACCAAGCTGACAAAACGATAGCGGACGATTGGCGCCTCGAGTATTTATAGAGCGTAGAGGCGCTATAGAAGGAAGTTGATTAGGTTACATCATATGTAATATATACTCTATAGATGCATATCTGTAGCATCTGAAATCTTCCCCAGGTTTCCGATTCCAATTCTACCGGAATCTCTAAATAACCCGGCCTTTGTGCTGACACACTTGACAATGTAATATATATTTGATAAATTTCTTTAATTATTCAGATATGCATAATGCCATTCTAAACTGTGGCAGGTTAAGCCTGAGGACTAGAGGTGTTTAAACTCTCTAGTACAGTCAAATTATAATATTTAATACGGAGCTAAACATAGGCCTAGATCTTATGGCTGCAAGTGATGACTGATGATGCTAGCTGTCAAACGATAAATCTTCCCCAGGACTTCAGTTCTAGTCCCCAGGTTAGGACGCAGAGTAGAGTCTAAATTTTCGAGTTATTTCATAACAGTTATGGGACTTACAAGTCCTTTGTATTGTATTGTATTGTATTGTATTGTATTGTATTGTATTGTATTGTATTTGAACACTTGTTATAGCGCCCCTACCAGATTGCCTATTCAGAGGCGCTCCCGACTACTGCGCGGACGCTGAATCGGAGTTTCACGCCGAAGCGCATGAGCAATTGCGAGTGAAGGACTTGCCCAGGGTCCCTACGCGGCGGCTTTGAGGTGGATTCGAACCCGCAACCCTCCAGCTGCAAGGCACCGAACATACCCCTATACCACCGCGCCCCAGTATATTGTGCTGTGTTGTATTTGTATTGTACTCCACGTTTATATTGCGACCGAGCCACCCGCAGTAAAGATCCGAGAAATTAATCTCTGATAAACCGACCGACCCGGAATCGAACCCGGGCCGCCGACGTGACGAGCGGGCTACCAACCCACTCGGCCACTCAGGATCTTTGAGTGGCAATGCTCCCATACCGACATCTTCGCTTTTCTCTTATATAGGGCCTACCTTCACAAATAGGCTAACTAACTACTGTTAGACTAAAAAGTAGAAGTTAAGATCAAAAGGTCTTATAGTGCCTATGTGTGCTTATAGTTGGGTCTCAATGTTGCAGCGCTCGTGATTAAGCTGATGCCTTGAGCATAAATTTTATATTATATTGCATTTGAAGCGCCTCTCAAAATGTAAGTTCAGCATGGGAGACTCTAGGGAATAGGAAAGCCTTTAAGCAGTGAACAGGAATGAAAGAGGTCCCAGTCAATATCTTAGCAAGGTTAGAATGGGAGGTAATTGGATCCAATCAGACAGTATACGCTGCTGTCTGGGATAATTCTTGATTACGACGACCATTCGTTCATTCGTTCAGAGAATTTATATAGCGCCTTTCCTAGACAACTACTCAGAGGCGTTCCAGACAGTCCTTCTCAATCTGCATCGGCCTGTAATAGTCTTGGCTCGGATAGCTACATGAGTTAATGAAAGACTCCGCAACTGTTCGTTCTCTGGCAGTGCCAGTCTCAAGCCTCGAGAGAGGAGGAGGGCGACGATAATCATCTTTGTTATGACACAGTGTCGTTAAACAGCAACTAACCAGCTTCCATTAGTTACGGTGCACGTCTATAGGTTCCTCTGTGCATGAGGATTCCGTGGGGCAAAAATTGAGTGGCTTATTTTAGATACTTTAATTTTGGGCCTGCAGCAACACGGTCCGTACGCGAGGAACTTAAATGGTTTGGCACAGTGGCACTCGTTAAAACGGGCAACAGTGGCTAAGGATCTCATCCGATAAATTCGTTGAAAAATTAACACGATCGATGGGGCCATAAGGTCGCTATAGAAACACGTATAAATTATTAATTCATTCCGAAAATGTATATAGCGCCCATTCAAGGAGCCTAGTCAGAGGCGCTCAACCCTTATTCGTTCATTCTGAGAATTTATATAGCGCCTCTTCAAGAGCCCTACTCAGAAGCGTGCCCAGCCCAGCCAAAACATTATTACAAATGTCGTGAAAGTCCCGTTGAAGTGGAACCGCAACAGGTAGGCTGTGCCGCAACACTTTACCGGAACCGGCTTCCTGCATGAGTGACGCACATCACGCACAAAAGAATTCGACAGAACGGCCAAGAACAATGGCAACGCAATATCGATTGTAACCGTCGTTTCCATGACAACGCGACAACTTTGCTCGTTGGCAAATTTTGCGATGACGTTCTGTCTTTGTGTCTCAAATCAACGAAGCAAATCAAGAATAGGCGACGAGGGAGAGATTCATTGATCCGAGACGAACAAAGGAGGCGGCCGGTCGTGTATTTGCATCTAGCGAGAGAGAAATCAATGCGATGCTAAGAACAGTTGAAAGGCGACCACATAAACAGCCAGGCAGTCGGTCATTCACGCCAACCAGTATGTGCAAGCACACATACAAGTAGTCCAGTGCCAGCAACTTCTATAACGCCGCTATATCAGTTGGCGAAATCAACTCTTTTGGGTACAAGTAATGGGTACAATGTACAAATTGTACATGGGTACATGAATAAACAAGAAACAGAAGAAGAAGAGTAGTCTCTTAAGCTAGCCCTGAGGCAGCCATGGATATGAAATGTTAGTGACTTCATTTTCTTAGCCTCGGCATATGAGGGTGTGTGGACAGTCCTCTCCCTCGCTGTCTTATCTTCCCACCGACAGTGTAGCCTACAGTCAGTGATAAAACAACAGCTAATGCTCATCAAGGATTTGCGCTTATTATTAAGGACTTAAGTTAACTGGATTAAAAAGTCCAATTCAACCATTAACATATAGACATTCCGTTTTTAGAAACGTGAAGGATTTACGACAGTACGCTTTTACTCGATGGTTCGTCTTATAGAGAAATTTATGCTTACAGTGATGTTCATGTTGTTGCTAAGGAAAAGGTTTTATTGGGTTTTAATCGTAGATTTATGTATCGTTGGGGCGATCGATAGTGTACTTGTTAGCGTGCTGGACTATCAATCGAGAAGTCGGGGACTCAAATCCTCCAGGGTAGAAATTTGGTTCGATTTCTGTTCCACCTGCGTCCTCTAGCCGACTCAGCTAGTAATGAGTACACTGACCGTACACTGTCGGTGGAAAGATTAGACGGTGAGGTAGAGGACTGGCCACCCGCCCTCATATGACGAGGCTAAGAAAGAGAAGTCGCTACCACATCATACCCACGGCTAGCTTAAGGGACTGTTCTTCTTCTCTTCTTCTAGGCCTATATTTATTCTTGCATCATTAAGTTCTTTTTCTGACGGACCTATAGCCAGAGATCCGGTCTAAGACATTCAGCGGACCCACTGAGAAGCTCATCTGCTAAGTCGCAATCCATTTTCCAAGACACGGGGTATAATGACATAGGTTTCGCAGGGGAACCGGGATCATATGCCTATGAAGTTGATCAATCACCATCATATAATCATCATCATCGTCATTATTATCATCTTCAGTTCCTGACGTCAGCCTGAAATGCGAATGAATTATATCCATTGTCCTCCGTCATCGGTCAAGTCCAGGACTCCTCTCCTGTTAGGTCCTCATTTCTGTTGTCTAAGTCGCCCAGTCTTAATTTTCTGCATCTTGCCTTCGAACCTTGCATATTATCGTGCACTGTGTGGAATTATTATTATATCTAGGTGAATCTATTAGATGGTCCTAATTCTACCTGAACAGGAACAAAGTATCTGTTAGGACAGCAGTGTTCAAACTTTTTCTTTATTTATGCCACCCGGTAAAAATTCGAATGTTGGTGTAGGCCTACCACCAGCATAGCTCCGATCGAAAACAACAGGCGATCGCGAAGTCCCCTTGCAATTAATCATTAGGGGTACATCGCAAGTTCTCTCGCAGGGTCTGGGTGCGGGTATTAGAGTCGTAGGTAGACAAATTTAAAAATTGATATACACTTTTTAAAATGTAATCATATCAACAAAAAGGACAAATAAACTCACTATAAGAATGTGTTAATGTGAACTGTGGGCTTGTGTTTTTTAATTTTTTTTATTTTGTCGCGCACCACTTAGCGATACCTGGCGTACCACTAGTAGCATGCGTACCACCGTTTGAAAATCGCTGTTGTAGGACCTAACAAGGCGCTAAAACACGGCAATCTAACATTATTATTATTAAGATCTGACACTTTGTGATAACAGATCTTAATGAAGATAGTTCCAGAAAGGACGGTCCAATGACACTTTTTCTTCAAACCGCTGTCTTTCTGTCGGCGAGTGGAAGATAGTTCCAGAAAGGGTCCAATGCACAAGATGTGCACAAACCGCTGTAAACGAGGGCCTGCACATCTGCAATTAGTGGGAGGTAATTAGGCGACGCTGAAAATAAGGCGAGACTTTGTTTCTGTCTGGTTCTGCCTGCTTCTGTCCCGACCAAATACACAACATGTGTTGCTGCTGTAGGAATAGTAGTCCTAAGAGTTGTTGATGTTGATGCAGTTGTCGTTGATGCTGCTACTGATGACGATGTTAGTGATGATTACGATGATGTTGTTGTTGGTGCTGATGGTGGTGGTGGTGACTGTGATAATGGTGGTGATGATGATGGTTATGGTGGCGGTGATAGTGGTGGTGATAGTGGTGGTTATAGTGGTGGTGATAGTGGTGGTGTTGATGATAATAATGAAGATGGTGATGATGATGACGACGACGACGACGATGATGATGATGATGATAATGATGGTGGTGGTGGTGATGATGATGGTGAGGATGATGACCGATAATGACCGGTGGTGGTGGTGATGATGCTGATGATGTTGGTGGTGATGATGGTGACGGTGATGATGGTGGTGAAGTGATGGTGGTGGTGGTGGTTGTGGTGATGATGGTGGTTGTGGTGATGGAGTGAATGAAGGCGGTAACTTACGGATGCAGAGGATGATGAGGAAGACGCAGTAGGTGATGAGTTCCCTGAGCGTCGTCTTAATGTGCAGCTCCCGGTTGTCCTTCGTAGACTCCGTCTGTCTTGTCGCCCACAGAGCTACAACCAACAACAACAACAGATTAGAAGATAACTATTACTACTACTACTGTGATCATTAGCATTGTCATTTGTATAACTATCATTATCATTATTTGTTTTTTTATTATTATTATTATTATTATTATTATTATTATTATTATTATTATTATTATTATTATAATTATTATTATTATATTCGTTATCTGGGGTGTCATGCTCAAAAAAGCTTATGTACAACTGATTAAAAGTAAAATTTTTCAATAACTTGCTGCCTGATTCATTTTCAAACTATTTTACGAAGGTAGTAGAGATGCATGGTCATTGTACAAGATCTTCTTCTGGTGGTTTATATGCATATATGCACGCACTAATTATCGTAGATTTTCAATTTGTTGTAGTGGTCCAAAAATTTCTGAATGCAGTAATCGTGAGTATTCGGAATGCACCCACATACACCCAATCGATGTTGCTGAGCAATTGTGTGCGGGACAGATTAAACAATTGAAGTAGGCTATCTTATCCAGCAAGACGATCTTAAAAGAAATCCGCTCGGCAACAGGAAGCCAGTGTAGAGTTTCTCTCATATATTGCGATATTATGCGAAATATTTCAGCTAGTAGGAACAAGACTCAGTTGATGCACAATTTAGGACGACTGGAGCTAAATGATTATTGGAATCCTGGGAGACTCTCAATGAGTGGAGTTGCAATACTCCAGGCTCTTTAACATGAGCGGAGGTAGACTAATTCGTAGAGTCCCATGTAGGTATTTTCTATTCGAGGACTCTTTAATTAAAGTTATTAAATATGTAAAAACATTGTAATTATTTTTTACAATTGCTCATTATTCCGAAATATTTATCGATGTTGCTGAGATTGCGTATTCAAACATAGGAAGTAGGCTATCTTATCCAGCAAGACTGATCTTAAAAGAAATCCGCTCGGCTTCAGGAAGCCAGTGTAGAGTTTCTCTCATATATTGCGATATTATGCGAAATATTTCAGCTTGTAGGCCAAGACTCAGGCTGCACAATTTAGGACGACTGGAGCTGGAGCAAACAGAATCCTCGAAGACTCTCAAGGAATAGTTGCAATACTCCAGGCTCTTTAACATGAGCGGAGGTAATAATTCGTAGAGTCCCATGTAGGTATTTCTATTCGAGGACTCTTTAATTACGTATTAAATATGTAAAAATATTGTAAAACTTTTACAATTGCTCATTATTCCGAAATATTTATGTTTTTGATTGCTTATTCACCAACAGAACTGTCTCTGTCTCAATAGGACTGATCTTCAGAATGCTGACTTCATAACGACGTAGGGGTTTATGCGCCATCAGATGAAGCTTCGTGCATTATACACCGGCGCTATATATAAGTTGCGAATTAATAGTAATTATAATGACGTTACTTGTCGGCTTATATCTGAGATAGGCTAAGTTCTATCTATGACTGATATATGTCATTCGACGGCGCTGAGCAATTGTGAATGAAGGACTTGTTCAAGGTCTCTGACACCCTACACATCAACCGTCTAAGGGCAGGAGGTTCAAACCCGTATATTCCCCGCTCTACAATGCGAGCACTCTAACAACTCGGCTACCGTTTGTACCATACAGGGGAGGAGGCATGTCTTACATCTGACTCCTTTCTTGAAGTTGCCCCAGCATCCAAGCGACTTATTGGTCGGCTGCACCTGCCCGGCCTTCACGGGCACCGCCATCGCCTGAGACTTCTTCGTGTAGAGCTCGCTCTCCATGGCCGACGGAACCATGTCGTCCTCATCGAACTGGGTTCCCGATGGGTTGACGATGCCTCCGTCCTCTGGCTCCCACGCCATACGAGACTCAGCGCTGAACGGACGATTCTTCGCTGCCATCGCTGATCTTCTCCTCTTCGATTCCTCTCCGCAGGCAACAGACTGAAACGCAAACTAAAAGAACCGTCATTGCCATAGCAGTATATATGCCCA
The DNA here is from genome assembly GCA_020284085.1 of Aporrectodea caliginosa. Taxonomy (NCBI): domain Eukaryota; kingdom Metazoa; phylum Annelida; class Clitellata; order Crassiclitellata; family Lumbricidae; genus Aporrectodea; species Aporrectodea caliginosa. The sequence goes on from JACEVL010000561.1 coordinate 23,092, forward strand.
GATGGCCGTGTAGAACGTGTAGAACCCATATTCCTCCCCGTAGAGCCCATGTGGGTCTCACCTAATTCTCATGAAAATTCTGGCAGGGTGCTCACTTAGTTATGATGCCATCAGGCAACAAGACTGAAAAGGAAGAGAAATCGTCATTATTGGAAGGGTAAAGGCATTTCCATCTTCTGGAATGTATAATTGCTTCTGAATCGTTGCTTCGAGTCATCGACTGCTTACGAACTACGGCACTCAAATCTCTAATATTTATTTATTTATTTATATAATAGGTCCTACGTTCTATTTAATTTTACACCGATCAGCATGCATAAATTGTTTTAGTCAGATAGACAGGTCCTTCAAAAGGCGCTATATAAAATGTCTTGAAACATGCATACATACATACATGCAAACATACATACATACAAACATACATACATACAAACATACATACATGCAAACATAGGATACATAGGCTACAAACAAACATAGGCCTACGTACGTATACATATACGTACACAAGTGCATACTGTACATACGTGCATACTTAGGGCAACACATATTGGTAGCCTACGCATAGGCCGACATACATGCGCAAATAGACATTTCTAGCATAGGTCTACTTGATGCGCCTCTGGTAACTCTAGTTTAGTTAGATCTTGGAGGTGCAGATGTATAACATTCGGCTCAAGTGCAAACATGACTGCAATCATCATTATGACAAAGAAGAGGATAAAATTAAACTGCGCCGTTATGCCACTCAGTCGATCTTTCCACTTAATCTCTGGAAAAGGTGATGGTACACTGCACCGCGCCATCGCAAAAACATTAAATAAATCTCAATAAAATACATATCTTAGCTGTTTGGTCAGTTTGGAGGCGCCACACAAATTTACGGTTACGATTTATTAGTTATCTCTCTTCATACAAGTCCTATTTCGATTTGCAAAAACCAAATCAAGAGCAAATCGAAATGCCGCTAATCCAAGGTTTAAAATCTCAAGATCTTGAATCTTAAGGTTAAAAACAGTAACATTAAAACCTTAAAATAAAAAATGTAGGCCTGAGGCTTAAAATCTTAAAGCTTAAGATTAAAAACAGCTAACATTAAAACTTTAAAATTAAAAACGTAAGGCTTTAGGCCTAAATTTTAAAGCTTAAGATTAAAAACAGTAACATTAAAGTCGTAAAATTACAAACTTAAGTCTTAAAATTTTAAGATCTTAAAGTTTAAGATTAAAAACATTAACATTAAAACCTTAAAACCAAATGCGTTAGGTTTAAAATCTGAAAGATCTTGAGCGAAACAGTTGAATGCGATAGGCTATAAATGAACAGACAACCTGCAAAGCTGTAGCCTTAGCTGTAAAGATCTATTTCCAAGCAAAGCCGAATCTCTACGAAGCAAAAAGACCGAACGCAGCAGACTATGACCGTTATTTTATGTGGTAGGACCAGAGGATGGGGAGAAGGGATTGGGATAGGTGGAGAGAAGGGATTGGAGGACGAAAGATATGGGACGGGGTTGATGTGTACGCCGCTCCCAAGGCAACATCGAACGCCAGGAGACGAGGTAACGATTGGCGTCGCTAAGGGGAAGGGAAGCGTTTCACGTATTCAGATGATGCACACAATACAACAACGATAATTTCGGGATTGCCTTAACAAAGCCCGCGCCCCAATGACCTCCCCAGCCTCCGGTCTTTTGTTTTAACCGCGTCTGTTGTTTTCCATAGGATTGTTCTCGGGTAGCTGGGTAGGAAAATCAATTCTGCCCAAAGAGATAGGCCTATAAACGGGTTTTGATGGCTACCATATTGCGATAGACGCAGCAATGACGTGTATAGAAACAAAGCTTTAGGCTGTATGCGTCGCAGGGCGCTAAACCAATTGCGCTACGGTACGTGTAGAATGGGCTGTACGAGCGTGCGTGTATTTACAGTTGACGTGCACGTACATGTATGTGTAGGCCTACGATTAATTTTTCTTCGCCTCCGTAATTTTTATAGCTGTATTACAAGGACTTAGTGAGCTATCCCATAAAGTCTGAATTCGCGTGGCGCTCAGCTGAAACTTTGATTTCAGGCAATTTCTCATAGAAACGTCGTCACACATTGTATACCAGTCTGTCAAGTTAAAGCATGTAAGCAGGATGTTGAAGCCTAGATAAAGATAATGTAGTACGTATCCAGTGATGGGCACTAAACTCAGTTTTTAAAGGTAGACTTCAACTACTTTTCAACTAAAATAACAGTTTAACTAAAGTTGGCGCCTCTTCACAGACGAGATCTTTCAGCGCCTCTTCACAGGCGAGGTCTTTCAGCGTCTTTTCACAGTCGAGGTTTTTCAGCACCTCTTCCTAGGTCGAGGTCCGTCAGCGCCTCTTCATAGGCGAGGTCTGTCAGTGCCTTAAGAAAAGCGACATCATCCAGCGCCTTTTCACAGGCGAGATCTTAAAGCGCCTCTTCACAGGGAAGATCTTTCAGCGCCTCTTCACAGGAGAAATCTTTCAGCGCCTCTTCACAGGAGAGATCTTTCAGCGCCTCTTCACAGACGAAATCTTTCAGCGTCTCTTCACAGGCGCGGTCTTTCAGCACCTCTTCCTAGAGATCTTTCGAGGTCCGTCAGCGCCTCTTCATAGGCGAGGTCTGTCAGTGCCTTGAGAAAGGCGACATCATCCAGCGCCTCTTCACAGACGAGATCTTTCAGCGCCTCTTCACAGACGAGATCTTTCAGCGCCTCTCCACAGGCAAGGTTTTTCAGTGTCTTTTCACAGTCGAGGTCTTTCAGGGTCTTTTCACAGTCGAGGTTTTTCAACACCTCTTCCTAGGTCGAGGTCCGTCAGCGCCTCTTCATAGGCGAGGTCTGTCAGTGCCTTGAGAAAGGCGACATCATGCAGCGCCTCTTCACATACGAGATCTTTCAGCGCCTCTTCACAGACGAGATCTTTCAGCGCCTCTTCAAAGGCGAGGTCTTTCAGGGTCTTTTCACAGGCGAGGTCTTTCAGCGCCTCTTCACAGACGAGATCTTTCAGCGCCTCTTCGCAGACGAGATCTTTCAGCGCCTCTTCACAGACGAGATCTTTCAGCGCCTCTTCACAGGCGAGGTCTTTCAGCGTCTTTTCACAGGCGAGGTCTTTCAGCACCTCTTCACTAGGTCGAGGTCTTTCAGCGCCTCTTCATAGGCGAGGTCTGTCAGTGCCTTGAGAAAGGCGACATCATCCAGCGCCTCTTCACAGACGAGATCTTTCAGCGCCTCTTCACAGACGAGATCTTTCACCGTCTCTTCACAGACGAGATCTTTCAGCGTCTTTTCACAGTCGAGGTTTTTCAGCACCTCTTCCTAGGTCGAGGTCCGTCAGCGCCTCTTCATAGGCGAGGTCTGTCAGTGCCTTGAGAAAGGCGACATCATCCAGCGCCTCTTCACAGACGAGATCTTTCAGCGCCTCTTCACAGACGAGATCTTTCAGCGTCTCTTCACAGACGAGATCTTTCAGCGCCTCTTCACAGACGAGATCTTTCAGCGCCTCTTCACAGGCGAGGTCTCTCAGCGTCTTTTCACAGGAGTGGTCTTTCAGCACCTCTTCCTAGGTCGAGGTCCGTCAGCGCCTCTTCATAGACGAGGTCGGTCAGTGCCTTGAGAAAGGCGACATCATCCAGCGCCTCTTCACAGGCGAGATCTTTCAGCGCGTCTTCACAGGTGAGGTCTTTCAGCGTCTTTTCGCAGGCGAGGTCTTTCAGCGTCTTTTCACAGTCGAGGTTTTTCAGCACCTCTTCCTAGGTCGAGGTCTTTCAGCGCCTCTTCATAGGCGAGGTCTGTTCAGTGCCTTGAGAAAGGCGACATCATCCAGCGCCTCTTCACAGACGAGATCTTTCAGCGTCTCTTCACAGACGAGATCTTTCAGCGTCTCTTCACAGACGAGATCTTTCAGCGCCTCTTCACAGGCGAGGTCTTTCAGCACCTCTTCCTAGGTCGAGGTCCGTCAGCGCCTCTTCATAGGCGAGGTCTGTCAGTGCCTTGAGAAAGGCGACATCATCCAGCGCCTCTTCACAGACGAGATCTTTCAGCGCCTCTTCACAGACGAGATCTTTCAGCGTCTTTTCACAGGCGAGGTCTTTCAGCACCTCTTCCTAGGTCGAGGTCCGTCAGCGCCTCTTCATAGGCGAGGTCTGTCAGTGCCTTGAGAAAGGCGACATCATCCAGCGCCTCTTCACAGACGAGATCTTTCAGCGTCTCTTCACAGACGAGATCTTTCAGCGTCTCTTCACAGGCGAGGTCTTTCAGCGCCTCTTCACAGGCGAGGTCTTTCAGCACCTCTTCCTAGGTCGAGGTCCGTCAGCGCCTCTTCATAGGCGAGGTCTGTCAGTGCCTTGAGAAAGGCGACATCATCCAGCGCCTCTTCACAGACGAGATCTTTCAGCGCCTCTTCACAGGCGAGGTCTTTCAGCGTCTTTTCACAGGCGAGGTCTTTCAGCACCTCTTCCTAGGTCGAGGTCCGTCAGCGCCTCTTCATAAGCGAGGTCGGTCAGTGCCTTGAGAAAGGCGACATCATCCAGCGCCTCTTCACAGGCGAGATCTTTCAGCGCGTCTTCACAGGTGAGGTCTTTCAGCGTCTTTTCACAGGCGAGGTCTTTCAGCGTCTTTTCACAGTCGAGGTTTTTCAGCACCTCTTCCTAGGTCGAGGTCCGTCAGCGCCTCTTCATAGGCGAGGTCTGTCAGTGCCTTGAGAAAGGCGACATCATCCAGCGCCTCTTCACAGGCGAGATCTTTCAGCGCCTCTTCATAGGCGAGGTCTGTCAGCGTCTTTTCACAGTCGAGATCTTTCAGCGCCTCTTCGAGGTCGAGGTCTTTCAGCACCTCTTCATAAGCGAGGTCTGTCAGTGCCTTGAGAAAGGCGACTCATCCAGCGCCTCTTCGCAGACGATATCTTTATCAGTAACAGATTATAGCAAGTTTAATAGGAGTTGAATTTAACTGCATGGCAGCCTGCATGGTAGCCTGCAAAGTACCCATCTGCCCTACTGCTTTTGTTACCAACGCCACCTAGAAAATTAAAGGCTGAGTGTACCACTCTACCTTTCACTAATTATAGGACTAACGGTTATCTGTTCTGTTAGTAGTTAACTAGTTAAGATTGTTCAATTGCATAACATGTAAATGTACAGCGCAGTGCGTTTGTCAGGCGCTAAATTAAAGAAAAGATTATTATTATTATTATTATTATTATTATCTAACCCGCGTCCTTCTGATCTTCGTGCCAGCGTGTTACCATTCAACCATCTCCCGGCCCCAGGAGATGGTAACGCATATCTTCACAGGACCACTGCTCTACGATGTGGTGCCTGAGAGGCTGATACAACAGTGTCTTGAAAGCTCTATATATGCCACCCCTGCCTGGTGGGGCTTTGCGTGGCGGCAGAAGCGAAACCGATTGAAATCAGTAATGGAAGTCTATCTATAGGCAATTTCTGACAGATAATAGGACCTAATCCCACATTTGAGAAACTGTGCCATGCTGCCCCCGATGTAAGGTTACTGCGGTTCTGGGAAAACCAGGCCATATGTGGTATCGGCTCCTCCCTCAGTCTTTACTGCCTTACTTCTTGCGCCCCAGGTGCAATACAATACAATACAGCACAACTTGTATTTATAACGCGCCTTAATAAAATATATGTTCAAGTTAGGTTCAACCAAAAGTGTTGCCAAAATTTTAATTATAGAATAGATATCTATGAATTTAAAACAGAGGTGTCAGAATGTGCCCATATTAAATATTGTAGAAGTCATTAACTTTTTATCATTTCCTCTGGTTCGCGGCATGTCGCTAAGCCTGCCTCATATGATAGGCCTACTATATATGGGTTGAAATATCGCAAAGGATAAAAAAAGTTACTAATGTTTAACCGTTTTCAGGCTTAGCGATGCCGCGAACCAGAGGAAATGGTAAAAAGTTAATGACTTCTACAATAATTATGGGCACATTCTGAAAATTAATATATCATTTTGTTCAGTCTTAAGATCTCTTTCCAACGGTATATTGAAAGGCAGTTAATTAGTTTTCAATTAGAATATTTTACAAGAAAACCTGCAATTTTCTCGAAAAAACGCTGTTTCGTAACTTTGGCCCTCTGGTGGGGGCGGAAGACATTAGGCCTAATATTTTGAAACATTTTCTTGAGTTTTTGACTCCATGCCATTAGGCAACTTTTGGTTGCTATTACTTTTCGAATTTCAGAATTTTTCACTCCACCCTAATGTAGGCTATATTTCTTTGAAGATTTGAAGACACTGGAATCAGTTTAGTAATTGTTGGCTAATTAGGAACTGTATCACACCAGTGTCTAACTACGAGGCTTCAGCCGATGGCGCACAAAAACTAAACCGTAATAAGATTGATCCATAGGCCTACATAGGCCACAGAGTCAAGCATAGTGACTGTTAAACATTGTTCATGTGAGGCTTACCTTAAGTGATTGTCGTCTGCAAACAATGGTCCAGATATCTTTCCGGCTGTTTTAACTCTTTTCTGATGGACAGTTCGACTGTTTGACATGCCATTCTTGTTGATCATTCGATTGTTGGTGGTTTGCGTCTTCAAACATTCAGTTATATCGATGAAACTTCGAATTTCAACTTTTCCTGTTGAAATTTTTGATGATTTTCTATTCGAAACGGCATTTGCGTGTACGTCGCACATTATGATTCTTGTTCGTCTTGTTGTATTCTATAACTGGCTTCGTTGAATTTTGAATTTTTACTTCTTCAAATCGACGATTTTCCATTATTTTCTGTTCAAATTGTCTAGTTTCGTCTGACTTTATACATGTCGAATTTCACAATGAATCTCAACTCGTTTCCTATTATAGACAACAATCGTTGCCAAAATGACGTCATCGCAAGAAGATGACGTCATGTCAAGAAGGCTTTTGTTTATTATAGTAAACGTCATCAGTATTAACGGTATTGTTGTTATCGCTTAAATCAAGGACGCTATTTACAGGCGTCCATGTCTAAATTGATTATTTCTCCAATGTCCGAGAAATCCTTACCTGCACATTTAAGGCCTAACTTTATCGTAACGTAAAATCTATGCCTACAGAAGGCCTAATTGCAGGCTTTAGTCCCACCTCTCCAAGAAATCTTACCATATATATATACATGGCCTCAATTATATATATATATATATATATATATATATATATATATATATATATATATATATATATATATATATATATATATAATATAATATATATATTCGTTTACTGAGAAAAACAATCTGACAAAAACGCAGAAATGCTAACATGAGTGATAATGAATAATTAAAGTTCATTAAAAAGTTTTAGAATAAACTAGTAAATATTTTTATATAATGATCTTGGAATAAATTGAGAGTTGTCCTTGGGTGGGAGGGTATGGTTGCAGGCGCGGATTTAGAGGGGGCGGAGCCGGCGTACGCCCCCCCTAAACCTGCAGCAAATGTTCTCAAACTAAGCTGACCTAAAACTAATATAACTGCAATTTGGGAATAGGATGTTTGAAGTAGCTGGACCGGCAGAATGGAGCTCTCTTACCGGAGCTCTCTTACCTACTTACCTGAGTTGCTAGCAGACGTTGCCCACGTGACCAATGACTTTTGCCGTGACGTCATTCACAAAGTTCATGTACAGACAAAATTTACGTAAATAGAAATTGGTCAATTTAAAATATGTCGAGTGGTCCGCCGTCAAAACGGCTTAAACAAGCAGTTTTATCATTCGCGAATAAGCCGACTGCCGTTGGTAAGACATAGGCTTATCTTAGGCCTAAATCTCAAAAGATGGATATGATTATAATTTTGAAACCAAAGCAAATGCAGTGAGAATGAAGAAATTGTTAAACGAAAGGTCGGAATTTTCTGTGAGACGAGATGGATTGAAAAGCACACAACTCTGTCAAATTTCATGGAGCTGTACGAACCGATTGTTGCCTGCTTAGACGCAATCGGATCCATTGAAGCAGATTGGGACAGTAAGACGAGCACTGCTGCTTACGGACTTTTGAAGAGCATTACAGATCATGCATTTATCGTAAGCTTTCATATCGTTCGCCATTTCTTTGGCTACGTCAAAGGACTCGGCGCAAAGTTGCAAGGCTCAACTTTAGACGTGATCCAAGGTTATGAAATGGTAACGAGTGTTAGAGCAGCACTAAACAATGCCCGACAGGATGACAGCGAATGGGAGCATGTTTTCCAGAAAGCTACTAAAATGGCAGAGACAGCTGGCGCTGGACCAATTACTGCACCAAGAATATGCTCAAAACAGATTCACCGAAGCAACACACCCGCTGCAACGCCAGATGAACATTTCAAACGAAACATTTATCTTCCATTTCTGGACAGTCTACTTCAGCAGTTTAGCCTACGATTTGGAGATCTTGCGAAACAAGCAATTCGTGGTCTAAGTCTCATTCCATCTAATGTTTCAAACATCGACGCACTCACTGCTGATGGTATACTTCATTACTATCATGATGACCTGCCTTTGCCGGATTCGTTTCATCAAGAGTTAAAGCTTTGGCAGCAGATGTGGAGAAACGCTGACAGCACACCAAGCACCCTGTCGGACACCCTCGCTGACAGCCGCTCCTGTCGTATTATGTATCCAAATATTACCACAATAATTCACATTTTGCTGCTCACTTCTGTCACGGCTTGCAGTGTTGAACGAGCAAATTCTAGTCTGCGATTTGTGAAGTCGTGTTTCCGAAGTACAATGAACGAGGACAGATTTAATGCACTCATTTTATTGTTTGTCCACAAGGACATCAAGTTAGACATTGATGACATTATCAATGCCTACGTCAGAAAGCATCCAAGGAGAATGGCACTGCTTAATCCACTGGCATGTGACACTTAATTATTTTCTTTTTGGATCAAGGGTTGCATGATCAAAACCGATAACTGATTTATAATCGTTTCACTGTTAACCTTCAGTGGAGACCAGTTGTTTTATATGAGAAACTATATATTTTTTTAAGTTCCATAACGTTTTCTATAAAAAGGATCATTATAGTTTTGCGTGATCTAATTTCATATATATATATATATATATATATATATATATTTACGGGATTGGTAGTATTTACGCCCCCCTAACCAGAAATCCTGGATCCGCCCCTATGGTTGTGTGCTCTAGGTCTTAATTGGTGAGAGGAGAGGGTCGGAGTGGAGGTAGCAGTTGGTGAAGTACATGCTTGGGGTTGTGTAATATGGAGAAAAAGGAGTTTTTGCATCCGCTATATTTGCATCCGCTTTATTGGCATGTTCAGAGACTGTTTGAAAGGATTGCTCTAGGTAACCTAGGCGTTTGGCTCTTTTAGGAGTTTTTCCAGGCGTTCTTTATCGGAAGCCAGGGTGAGACCCCACCAGGATGGGTAGGCATATAGAAGTTTAGCAACGGTAGTGGCTTTGGTTACATTATGGATGGATGAGGAAGAAAGGCCATGGGTTTTGAGTTTTCTGATAGCAAAAAAGAGGAGGAGCGAGTGGCTGTGAGGTGGTCTAGGCTATATGCGCTGTGAGTTTGAGATTATCTTGAAGGATGACCCTAATCCGTCCGCTCCATCACCTTCCAATTCCTCTCTTTAAAAACACAACCCACCCTCCGTCTACTTCTCCGTCCAGAGGTTGGGTAAATAATTATAATCTGTTGTCACTTGGCCAAGTTCTATTGCCGCCCTATAGTGACCCTACCAACCAGCATGTCCGTAGGCTATAAGTGGGGTGGGCCCATATGGGCTCTATAGAGTCCCATATGGGAATATGGGCCCCTATTTGAGCTTGTATGCGCATGCTGGCAAGGTAATATCCATGTTTATTTGAATAATAATTATTTATTTATTGGCGTCTCGTTTGAAGTTTTAAATTAGATTTAATGTTCGATTTCAAATCTTTAATTGTTTAATTCTGAAGTTTTGCCGCCCTCCGTAATGCACCGCTCCATGGCCGCGGCCTCAGTTTATTCATTTAGGCTACTATAGGCCTATGTCTGGGCTTCTGGCAACGAATTTTGTTCTTCCGTTCTTATCCTTTGATATCCAGTGATTCTGATCTGATGCACTTATGTGGCTGAAGTGCTACACTGGCTCCCAATCACATCACGTATCCAATATAAGATCCTCCTCCTGGTCTCCAAATCTCAACTTGGCCTTGCACCAAAATAATCTCTCGGACTTTATGCGTAATCCTCTCTCTGCGACTGCAACATCTGCTCGCCCTTTGCGCTCTACTGACCGTCTGGACCTCTTTGTCCCTAGTGTTAGGTCTGCCTTGGCTCAATGCCGGGCATTTGCTGCGACAGGTCCCTCCACTTGGAATGGCCTTCCCCTCTTCTATGGGCTAAGCTCATGTCTGGGATTTCTCACGCATCCTCTCGCTCTCTCAAGGCGTTTCTTTTCCCCCAGGGCTTCCGCACTGAAAGCGCCTCCGAATAGTCTATGCTGTGAGAGGCGCTCTACAAATTTTTAGATACGATACGATGCAGTGTGGTAATGTGAAGTGCTATCTTCACATTAGGAAATGATCCTGAACTTCTTTCAGCCGATACATAAAATTCTCTCTTGAGCTTGTTCGTCCTTGAATGTGTCCATAAATTCAACAAACTGCACAAGCTCATTTCCTAAGCATGCATCAAAGATCGTCTTTATAGACCTCAATGAGATTCGATGCCGCTGCCAGTAATTCTTGTGATAAGAGCACATCCAGTTTGCGTATTAAGCCGAACCACAACGAAATAAGCTCATAGGCCTACGCACCAAGCCTATGTAGGGGGCCCTACTTAGTGGGACCAAGGTCCCTTCTGGTCCCCCCATTGTAACCACTCGAAATACTTATATGTAATATCATCTGTGTAATACCGGTTTGGCTACAATAAAATGATGGTTATGGTTATGGTTATATTGCAAAGCAGTAACAAACTGATCAATGACTGGTAGAAAGTTTTGTATTCGAAATTTATCTGACTGCGTCAATTCTATCCACGGAATAGTGTGACGAAGTTGATCGAGTGGATCAAGTCGCACGTTGAAATAGAAAAGTTAGAAACTTTGACTTAAACAGCAGATTAAAATAAAGTACCGGTAGCGTAGTTACTTGTTCTAGCTTCGGTAATCTATCGCTTTAGCATTCTAAATTATTTGCCATTGTATAAATTTATGGGTTTCAGCGTTGGTCGAATACAAGCTGGATTGACTAAAGGAATTCTTGTTAAAAAGAAGTTGGTTTGATGAAAATAATTTTTGCCTAAATAGATGTTGGACTGATGAAAAATAATTGTTGTTTAGGCCCAAATAGAAGTTGGATTGATGAAAAATAATTGTTTCTTAAATAGAAACTTGATTAAAAGAATTCTTGCCAAAGTAGAATTAAGGTGGATTGCTGAAAAATAAAAATGCTAAAAAGGGCGAATAATTTGGAAGGCTAAAACGATAGATTACCCTAGCTTCAATTGGAATGTGCGAAGTTAAGAAATGTGAAGCCGAGTTAGCAATTGGAAACCACTCTGCCATAATTTGGTATTTTGTATACAAGCACCAAACAAATATGGAGGATGAAAGGTGTTAGGATTTTTGAATACAGTCACCTAAATGCCCAAGAGACATTTCAGTGATGTTGTACACCAGTCCTCTAATTAGATCACTTCATTGGCTCAAAATCCCAAAATGCTCTTACTAAGTAAAAAATCTCTGCAGTTCTTCCACTCTTATCTTATTTATAATTCATAAGCTTTTTCACAAGAGTGTAAACGATAATTATAACAGCAGAGTAATAGAATCTTCTGTCTTCAACATCTTTAATCTTTCAATTTCAAACTCTTCAGTTGAGATGAATCTAACTTTGAATTGTAATATTGCATTGGTCTGGAGTTTGAAACAGCTAATCAGCCATTTCTGACAGCCACAGGAAAAGCACAAGACAAGCAAGATATCAGTACAATGGCTGTTAAATGCCTTTTAAACCTGTTTAACTTGATGCTCCATATTTACTTATATTCCCTAAACTTCTCAACTCTTTATAGCTCTGTACCCATTTTTTAATAGAATTACCAGAAACCACATTTCATCAGAGTCAAGCTTAAACAAATAGATGACTTAATAATTATAACTTACTCAAGTTACATGAAAGCAAGCAATGGAAAGTCATTGCAGAGGACTTGAAAATATTAAATTGAACTGTTTCAATATTAACAGAAAACATTCACCTGACTGAAAGTTATTTCTGTCATAAATTAGGTGGGACCCGTTTGTCCAGGTCCAGTTTGTGGTAATGAGAGCCAACAAGATCCAGTTTCTTCCACAGTCTGTCAGTGAAAGCTTACAACCGTTTTCTTCATAACATGTATATGCTGTCGGCGAAAGCTTACAAACAGTAGTCCATTGATAAAAACTTAAATCTATTGTCTTCAGTACTCTTTCGGCTACCGCTTATAATCGTTTTCTTCAAGAGTCTGTTGGTGAAAGCTTACAACCATTTGCTTCAACTCCCCGTTGGAGAAAGCCAATAACCATTTTCTTCTATAGTCTTCTGGTTAAAGCTTACAATCATTTTCTTAAATAATCTGTCAGTTCTGCCACCAACGTAAATGCAATTCTGGATCAGCTAAGAAGCATCAATGGAGTTACTGTTGTTACTTGAAGTGGCTGCCTTAAGTACATCGAGAAACTGGCCAAATAAAGCGATTTTCTGTTCGTGCATGACCTTCTGGGTTGCCATCCGTTCGGCTGCGAGTGCCTTGTTCTCTTCGTGCATCCTGTGCAGCGTCTGCAGAACGTGGTCCTGATGCGTCTTAGTCTGGCGTCGCAGATTGTGCGTCACGACCGTTCGAGAGCGCGTCTTTGACGTCCCTCTGGTTACGGATGATCGTAAGGTAGGTGTCTGGGAATCGTCGGAGGTCTTCGTGTTGTCGTTGTTAGCACAGAACGATCCAGCGGATGCAATCGACACTGGCTTCACACCTGGTTTGTAGCCAAACGCCTGGCACAAACGACAAAAAAACAGTTTACTGTCTATACTCAAAGTATTGGCTTCGACATCCTAGTAACTTGCGGTTTATTTGTCTGACTCTTCTGTATCTGTCACAGTTAGGTAATTAGCTTCTTGGATGCATGTTAATAATAATAATAACCGTTTATTAATTCAAACTGAGTAGTACACAGTAAGATTACATGACATGGTAGTAACAGATGATAGCAAGTTTAACAGGAGTTGAATTTAAGTGTATGGCAGCCTGCAAGGCGCCCATCTGTCCTACTGCTCATTTAACAGTCGCCCTAGGAAGTAGAAGGCTGAGTCAACTTTATGGGGCTCGCAGGTATCAAACCCGAGTCCTTCTGATCTTCATGCCAGCGTGTTACCATAAAACCGTTCACCCGCCCTGTTTGTATCAGCTGCTCATCCAGCATTTCACTGGTGTCCAAATCTCAATGCATCAATTCAAATACACAATTCCCCTCATATCTGAATTTCACAATAGAAGGCTGCATTTTGCTTTTGTTATATTTGTATCACTATCAAATGATTTTATACTTCAGTTACTCATGAATTGTGTGTTTAAGGACTGCTGTTACTCAAGACATAAAATCAGAGCAGAGTCGAAAGCACTTGTAACTGAAAACAGAAAAGCTTGACTTGTGAAACTAGTGAGATCCAGTTAGTAACATGTAATTGCTTGTAACAAGAAAAGGCTTGACTTCTATAAACCAGTCAACAGCACCAATAAACTGGCTTTACATGATGAGACCTATTCAATGGACGACACTCAAGTTATTAGGCATTTATGTAATGAATTTTTGACAATTTTATATAGCATAGTAGATAAGAAGCAACTTCTGTTATGTTTTACAACGTCATTTCTCAATCGACTGATCGACCTCTGCGTGATTTCGACGGATATTTTTATCTAAATGAAGAATTCGCCCAGTAACTTTGAACATGCTGGAGTTTCTGGTGCTAGGTTTGCATACCAAAGCTATATTCGTCAGGTTTGCCAAGGATTTTGTACGTTGAAAGGCCATTTTCTTCGCAATCGCAAATGCCTACACCCACGTGATTGCAAGCCCATCCGTCTGATGTGCAGTCAAGTCTGAACCATATTAGAGACAGTATATGCAGCCTGTAGCCGAGTGCTTTCGTCTTGTGGAGGACAACTGATGCGTGCCATTGGAGTGACCTCAACCATTAGTCACTGGTGGGTCAACAATCTACCGAACGACAAACGATGAGTGCCTTGTCTGCATACTCCTTCTGCCTCGACGAATACCCAGTAGTCAGACGTGTGTCATATTCCACCAGTGTGGGACTGCTCGTTGCAGTGTCATGGTGTGTGCAAACGTTGTCACCTTTCGTCGTTCTACTGTATCAACGCAACTTGGTCCAGTCTCTGAACATCCATTCCATCTTCAGCTGTCAATGGGAATCCCTCGGTTGGTTCCACGTGTGTGCATTGGCCTGTCACTGGTGACTCTTTCAGCTTAATGAGCACTGTTTTGCTAACTGATGTCATATATTCGTTCATAATGAGATTTAACATCACATAGGCTAGCGCAGAGAGCGCCTCTGAGTAGATATCTTGAAAGGGTGCTATATAAATGTTCAAATACATTACATTTTCACAACAATAGACAAGAATCTGCTTACTTCTAGAGGCTCAACAGAATCGTCGGAGGATTTTATCAGGTTACCAGACTTGCTGTTGTGGTCCACTATACTTCGAGGTTTTCTTGGTAATTTGGACACGCTCTTCCATTTGGTCTCAACCTAAAGCCCAGGTAAAAATCTGTCTTATTGCTATGGAATTACCCAGCAGATCTGGCTGGGCAGTTTATTGCAGAGAAAAAACAATACAATAAACTATAAGAGCACATTCAATGCGATTGCTAACTACATATTTCAGCAGCAATAAAAAGTCAAATTAGTTGAACTCTAAATTAATCACTTGTGTTTCAAGTCAAAGGGCAGATCTTGCACAATGAATGTAATATTTTCTCGTGGGTAAGGTATGTCATCAGGGATAAGCAAAGCACCTTCACATGTGCAGGAGCATAGTCACCCTCTGGAGCTTAGCTGGCATCATCACTAAGCTCAACGCCCAAGACAAACTGGCTGTGACTTGAGCACATTGCAACTGGTTAACAATGATCTGTCTTCTGCTATCTAGGATGAGCTATAATATAGCTATATGCAAAGTGAAGAGAAAACATGAAATGGTGTAAATTCAGTGAATTAATTAATAACATTTGGACAACATGCATCAGTGATTTGAATGACAAACTGTCAAATCCAAAGGACATTTTCTTGGATCTGTGTCCCTAGAATACAAACTTCCGTTTATACAAATCTTGTTTACATGTGAAATTCGCAAAATGTTGCAAAGCAATAACACTTGTAACTAAAAGCTTCCCGCTTATTGATTATTTTGTCACAGGCCTGTTTTCAAATATGCAATAACACTGTGCATTTCAACGCTGCTGGCTTAATTCAGCTGCTGATCAGCAATATTCCTCTTCTCGGTGATTTCGGTGTTTAGATGGACCGGGAACATTGCACACGATCTGTCGAATAATTAATCGCTAAACGACTAGAATTAAGTAAATATAATATTAGCAATAATGAATGATACTAAAACTTACCAGCTGACTAAAGACATATTTACCCATGATCAGCTATGGCGATATATGGAAAGTTCGGAATTTATCTCTAAAAATGATCGTAACACAAATAAACACTTAATTTTCAATCACATGATGGCGCCACGCTGTTCAAGTCCAGCAAAAAAATATGCATGACGTCATTAAAATAGTTACATTAAATGCAGACCAAATATGTAGTCTTTGTTATTTCAATGCTCCCATGTACCCGCGTGCTCTAAACCGGTTCCTACCTTCTTAATTGAGCAATTTTTGCGATTTATTTTCAAGAATATGTATGAAATGTTAAAATACTTGCCATAATTTTGTACCATCTTTATATATAGCATTTTAATTACAATATAAAGAGAGTCCAAATTTTCTAATGTGACCTTGGTAAACTGAAACCAAAGATCTTTGCTGAGACTGTTGTACAGCTAAGCCATATAGTGTTTTTTAGTTTACTATTTACTAACTTTTTCGCTACTATTTGATAACTGTATAACTTTGTATGTACAGCGCCGTGCGTTTGCCAGCGTTTAATAAAGAACACACTTACTTACTTACTGTAGGTGTAAGCACAGTGGTATTAGTTATGATCAGGCTAAGGAATCTATAATAAATTATTGGTCCTTGGGATAAGTGCATCAGTCTAAATATAGATTTCGGTGGGTGAGTGATGTCATCATTGTTATCGTATTTAAAATCCAGCGATGATCATCACCAAACTATGTTTCTCAACTAGGTTTCAAATTAATATTCTAACACCGGCTAAATAAGAGTATAATGACACGAAACTTGTAGGAATAATAGCACGTGGTTGCTAGAAATTGTAAATGTTTGCGTCGAACTTGAAATGAAGGCTTTTACTGGCTGCATATTACTTTTAGCGCTATTGTTAATCGATGTGAGTAACAGTGTTACGAGGAAAATGGTGAACAGCAGTGAACATTTCCAAATTCTGGTGGGGAATATATTAAAACTTTACAATAGACAAATACATCATACGTACAAGAAAGCACTTGTAAAAAGACAGAAAGAAAATAACCATGCAGCTCATAAATCTGTCATGTTTAATTCGGAAGGTGAAGAACGGGGTTTTGCGAAGAAATCAAAACGAGACGTTTATAGCAAAAGTAGAGTCACATACCAGGAAAGGATAGATTTACTGGCGGCACATAATCAGTGGAGGAGAGCGGTTTACAACCCACAAGCGTCAAACATGATCTACATGGTTAGTGCTACGAGAAACTTCTAACTTCTTGCTTTAAGCTCAACAGACAGAGAACAAGGAAACTTGTTCAAAATGAAATGTTACTGAAGTATGTCAGTGCTTTCTTCTTCTGCTCACACTACAATTCTTTCTGGCAACCTTTCCGCCTCTTTCTCTTTTCTCTAAACCTGTTTCTTCACTCGGGGTCTGGAGTGCCTCTGAATGGTTCATACTACAAGGGGCATTTTATAAATGTTTCAATACAATTCAATACAAAGTCAAGTTTTTCAATATTGAAAAAGTTATTTTTGTTACCGAGTAATTAATGTTAATTAATGTAAATGGAAATTTATAGCACAACCGGAGAAACTGCTTAAGAGTGCTTCTGACCCAGCAACATCAATGTGCCATTCAAACATTTGTTTCAGCGCTTAGCAGCCTCCTTTGCAATGGCAGAAATAGTTAACCTGTAGACAGATTTCTAACCGTGGACCTGTGTGGTTATAATGATGAAAAATTAATTGTCGTAATTATTAATTATGAATAGTTCTTAATGTAGCAATACACATTGTCCTAATTGCAAGTGCTCCCAGATCAGAAGTTCAAGGGCAAATGTGGGATTTGAGATGATAAGCAAAACTGCTACTCAAGTGATGCATCTATATGTGACTTGAGAAGAAAAAAATGAAGTGAGAAGTATTAATCCCAGCGTAGGCCCATTAAAACCCCTGCCACATTTTGTATGTCAAAGCCTTTTACAGATCTATAAGATTTAACTCTTTTTCTGCTTTTCAGAATATTTCTGATTAGGAATGCCCTTGAATGACAAACCACATTTTAGGACAATTTAAAATTATTATAGGTCAGCTACGTTTACAGCTCAATGCTTTTGTTGTTTAGTGTGCTGTTATATTCTGGAAAAGGTGTGGAGTTTGGAACTGGAGAAGATTGCCTTGTATTGGGCATCAAAATGTCGCTATGACGAAGGATTTCCAGACAGCATACCTGATAAATACAGACATCCAGGAGTAGGCATTGGGCAGAACATTTGGTCAAGAATTGGTCAGTAGTATTCGATTATTAATGCATAATATTATGTACATTTTATGTAATTGTTATTTTT
Source organism: Aporrectodea caliginosa (assembly GCA_020284085.1). Classification (NCBI taxonomy): domain Eukaryota; kingdom Metazoa; phylum Annelida; class Clitellata; order Crassiclitellata; family Lumbricidae; genus Aporrectodea; species Aporrectodea caliginosa. Next base: position 41,082 of record JACEVL010000561.1, read on the forward strand.
TTCTTTGCACTGATCGCACAGTATAAACTTTTGGCTTGCGTTAGAAATGGCTTGCTTTTGGCTGGGATTAGAATATGGTGTAAATCATCAATCGGTGATCACTTTCAGTAAAATCTTAGTTAAAGACCTAATCCTTTAGAGAAGCCACGTCAATATCCAATAATCCAGATTAACCAAAAGTCAGGCAACGCAAGCAAGATGGAACAGATCGGTCTAAAATTTGGTTGTCGACAACATTAGAGATCTTGCATTCCTGCTACTACCACTTGCGCCAGCTGTGGGTTGTCACTCGCTCACTTTCTTCTTCATCTGCCTCCACTCTGGTCCATGCCTCTGTTAGTAATCGATTGGACTACTGCTCTTCGCTCTACTGTGGACTTCCTCAAGTCCGCTTGCATCCTTTGAAAGGCGTCTTGCGGGCGGCTGCTCGTCTAATTGGTAGTGTCCCTAAGTTTGGCCACATCTCGGCATTTATGCGTCATGTCCTCCATTGGCTCCCGGTCCAGCAGCGCATCCATTATAGTTTTTTTCTATAGTATGGCACTGTGTTCTGGGCAGAGCACCTGTTTATCTCCGGGAGCTCTTTACTTTAACCTCGGCATGCTCTGGTCGCCGATCTCTGCGCTCGGCCTATAGAGGTGACTTCATAGTTCCGCATGCTGGCTCTGCTACTAGACAGGTTCGGGCTTTCTCATTCGTTGGTCCTTCTTTTTGGAATAGCCTCCCCTCTGACCTTCGTTCTCTCCCACGAGACCTCTCTGAATCTATTTATAGACTACTTAAGACTTTCCTCTTTGACCGGGCCTGGGTCGGGAGCTTCTGAGTAGTTATCTTGAAGGGGCGCTATATAAATTCCACAGATAGATAGATAAAACTGGTCAGTTTCGGACCAACCACCGAGAACGCCCGAGCTTTCAACGTTGTTTTCGTACGATGCATTGCGAAACTCGTGTATCCGTTGCTCGAATGGAGCTCAATTGCAATATTTCATGGCATGAAGTGAGCAACGAAGTGGAGATAGGTCGGCAGAGTTGAATGCAGTGCAGTGAACTACAAGATCAATTTTAAATTGAATTCCTTAATCTATGGGCAGTTAGTATAATTAATGAAGAAGTGGTGCAATATGTTGATACTTAGGATCTTGGTATGGCTCTTGCTATAAAATATTGAATTGAAAATATTGGACCAGTTTTGGTGTATTATTCAAAACACTTTTACAGCAATGCCAATGAGAAGTGAGCTGAAGTACTCGACTGTACTGCAAGACACCAGAGCAGTTGCGAGTGAGACCGAAACATATAAGATCTAATTAACTGTGAGTGGCGCTGTATAAATTTGCAGAAACAATACAATACAATACAATGCAATATATGAATATCGCGAATGTGAAAGCATACGTGCTCGAGGAATTATAGAATGGAGGAAAAAGGTCTCGTCCATAATGCGTGCACATTTCGACTGCTTGGACTTTGTCAGACTTCTATAGCGCAGTTGACCGTGGTCAGGTTACTCTCCTTGCTCTCTTTGACGTAATCTCTGCCTTTGACTCTGTGGAACACTCCATTCTCTTGCAGCGCCTCTCCACTTCCTTTGGCTTGGTGGACCAGCCTCTCGAATGGCTTAGATCTTTCTTAACTGACCGCTCAAACTATGTAGTGCTTGGTTCGTCCATGTCTGTTTAAGTCCTAGCCCCTTTTTAGGGTGCCACAAGGTTCTGCCCTGGGCCCGCTGCTATATCTTCTTGATACTGCTGTTATCTGCTCCTTGGTGGCGTCTCAAGGCTTCTGAACCAACTATTTGACGATGATGTGCACGCCTGCATCCACACCCATTCAGCGGATGCGGTGGCTATTGTGAGTCAGATGTGTCTGACTATGGATGTCCTCTCTTCTTGGATGGCCTCCAATCGGCTACTCTTAAATCCCTCTAAAACACAGCTTATTTGGCTGTGTGGCCGTAGGCAACTTCAGGGTATCGACTTTCCTCAACTTACCCTGCTCTTTCCTCACAATGCCTTTTCCCTCACAGTTCGTGATCTGCGAGTTACTCTTGACTCTGCATGAGCTTACTTTGTCTCAACATGTGAACCTAATTGCACGGAGTTGTTATTATCAGCTTCGTCAGCTTCGATTGGTCTCTCGCTCTCTCTCACGATGCGGTTGTGGTCCTTTTTCACGCCTTTCGTTACTGGTCATTGTTGCTCCCTGCTTGCTGGCTTTCCCCTTGGGGTTCTGGGACGACTAGATCGAGGTCTGCGCTCGGCTGCTCGGCTTATTGGACGGCTTCCTAAATTCTCTCCTGTCTCTGCATACATGTGGGATGTGTTGCATTGGCTGCCTGTGTATCAGCGGATCTCATACGGCATTGCAAATCTGGTTTCTCGTTGCGTTCTTGGCTGCGCTCCATCTTACTTGCGCGATCTTTGCCGCCCAGTGTCGGACGTTGCAGCGCGTTGGGCGCTTCGCTCTGCGACGAGGTGTGAGCTCTTAGTTCCACGGGCTCGCTTGGCTATTAGACAGCGCCGTGCTTTTGCAGTTGTGGGCCCTTCCATCTGGAATGACCTCCCGCTTAAGCTCCGCTCTTTACTTGTGAGCCATCCGACAGGGTTCTGCAAGTCCCTGAAGTCTTTTTTCTTTAGTCGTGGCTGGGCCAGGATCGCTCCTGATTAGTTTCTTGAAGTGGCGTTGTATAAATGCTCTGAAGGACATTTCTAATTATTTCAAATTAAAAATTTGATTGATTTTTTTATATATTTCGGAGCAATAATTTCCGGCCATCCGGAAGGTTGGAAATGACCCTTTAGAACCCTCGCCACAAATGGGCAAGAACGGTGGAAGATGCGTGCCTGCGCCCACTGAACTTTGGGTTGCGCGTGGCCTGGAGAAGAGTTCAGAATGGCTAAACGTTGTGGAAACGGCAACACTCCGGAGAGCTGCACCTCATAGATGATGATAAATATACGATGTATATATATATATATATATATATATATATATCAATTTCACATTAATTTTGAAATTGCTGACTTGTGTCTATTTCAGTCTTAGAAAGATTACTGGCCATACAAGATTGAGCACCACCAAATACAATGGATGTGACATTTGGGTCAAAGACTCCGAAATGTCTGTTAAAAGAGCATTAAGAATGAGGTCTAGAGCGCTTTGCTAATCAGGAGGCTAGAAGAGTGTGAATTTCAGCCAGAAATGTTGATTGTAGTAAGCTCAGAGCCGGTGACACCCATGATATGATTAGCCATGATAGGAAATAACGTTAGAAAACCTGAGTGCGAAACTTCCTGAGAAAAACACCTACGGCGTCATTCACGAGCCATGTATTTTGATGACTTAACCTTCACTGGGACTTGTTTGGTTAACGTCCTTGTATCTGTAAGTGCAAGGCCGTCAGCCAGAAGTTTCATAGGGGCGCACCCTGCTGTTCGCCCCTACACTGGCTTGGGTGAGTTCTGCCTAAAATGGTTATCAAATCGTTAATAACCAAATGAGGTTATCACAGTTTTGAAGAGGTGACGAGTTTTAATTAGACTACTAAATGATTATTATTATTATTATAGTTATTATTATTATAGTTATTATTATTATAGTTATTATTATTATAGTTATTATTATTATTATTATTATTATTATTATTATTATTATTATTATTATTATTATTATTATTATTATTATTATTATAAAATCAGAGTTCTTAAAATCATGGTTCTTAATTAAAATAAAGGTTCTACAGCCTCATCGAACCCAGGCACGCGATAGCGTTGAACCGCTGGATTGTGACTGAAATCGTTTGGAACAGGTAGAAAGTTTCTTGAAGATCTTCCGTTGTTCCTGTCAATCGTCGGCCGAGTTCTATGATGAAGGCCGATTATTATTATTATTATCGTTTATTAATTCAAACTAATAAGTACACAGTAGGATTACACAATATAGTAGGAAGAGATGATAACAAGTGTAACAGGAGTCGAATTTAACTGTATGGCAGCCTGCAAAGGCGCCCACTGTCCTACTGCTCATTTTACAGTCGCCCCTACAGTCATTATCACTTGTCTGCGACATTTTGGTCAGCTAAAAGCCCAGCTCTAGCCTACACACCTGTGCAGAAGACGAAAAACATATTGAAAAGTGGTGATGACTTCCCTGAAATACATTATAGCAGTCAGGGCTACTTCTTAAGCTGGGCGACCTGGGTAGTCAAGTACACATGTACATACACACGCTGTGGGAACCTGGTGCTGTTGTAAGCTGAACCATTTTTGTCCCCATGGCCCATTGTTTTGTCAGGCAATAGGATCAGACGGTATACCGACAGAAGATGGTGGACACAGCAGCCTGGGTCCAAAATGATGCAGAACCTCTCTTTACATAATGGGTTATGTCAAGCGACTTGCATAGGCTTCAATCTTGGTATTCATCACAAGTTCCCAACTTCTCCAAAACGCAAACTTTCTGGCGCACAAGTCATGTTTTTATGCAAAGTTTAATGGCGGCCAATTATTGTGGATTTACAGTATTATAGGATTCACTGGTTGCTCGTGAATAAGCTGGTGCCCTGCGCTTAGCTTTAGAGTAACGCCTTAAAAATTTAGAGTTTTACGATTACGTGACTGGGTAACGATATTGCTAATCTGCCTGTTGTCAGTATGTAATGATATATGCTTATGGGTGCAATTCCCAAATGGCAAGGCTACCCGAAAAGTACTTAAGGCGTACATGTCATTAGACTCCTCTAATTTTTAATATATTTCAATGATGATAATTATTAGTTGTTTTCATTTTTTTAATTAACCAGTCTTTCCCATGCACGGCATCTGCAAGTTAGCTCGGCATAAGTTCACTTCTGGGGAAATTCTCTGCAGAACACCACCGATAGATAACATCCATGAAGTAGCCTAATCCACGTTATCTATGGTCAACGACTCTGAGTGGTGTGCACTGCGAGAGGCGCTATATAAATGTATAGATGCAATATAATACAATATCTTATGTGTTGTGTGTTTAGTTTGTGCTGTCGCTGGCTTCTTCAGCTTAGATCATCTGCGCGCTAGTTCGGCGAAATGTCTCTTCCGGTCAAATTCATTATTATTCCCCGTTAACGAAGGGCATTCGTCAAAAGCTATACCAAACTTGAAATCTGCATCCGAATATAGTAACCTTTTGGTTCTCGTATTATTAGCAAGATAGCGCTAACGTTCGCCATCAAATGCTTAGGCCTACAGACGGACCACGCGTGACCGCGTCCAGGGATTTGTAACATTGATGTGCGCTGTATGTATGCGCTTTGTTTCCGTGTTTCTGTGTGGCTTGTATGGAGTTCGCAATCGATCTGGACAGAAAAATTACAATAAATAAATTTACTATTAGGGAACATTTATCAAGGCCGGTTTCCGTGCACATTCCAATCGTAAACCTATTTAAAGTTTTACGTTGTTAATTCATAACTATATGTTATATAGGCCTATATATTATTATATAGATATTTTATATATATATATATATATATATTATGTAAGCCTATAATAGCTGTATATTAGGTTATATTTTTCAAACAGTTTATACAAAATTATCACATTGTTTTTTCTACTGCTATCTTTTCACTATGATATGCAATGTCGAAAAGTGTGGCTGTTTGTCTCGCATTAAGTGAGATCACTAAGTCTTACTTACTAACTTATATTTATTAATGTTAATTTTTTAAGTCGCTTTAAAATACATGATGCTGTTTGTACTTGACTGTACTCTTTCGCTTGGTAATTTCTTTAGTTAGTTGGAAACAATGTTCGCTAAAAACTGTGCTATAGCCTATAAATATATAAACACTCATATATATATATATATATATATATATATATATATATTGTTTACTTGACGTCGATTTTGAGTGACTATAGTCTTATATATATATATATATATATATATATATATATATATATATATATATATATATATATATATATATAATATATATATATATATATATATATATATATATATATATATATATATTGCTTACTTGACGTCGATTTTGAGTGACGATTAGTCTTACGTTTGTTTAATAATAAGAGAACTTACGTTTTATGTTTTGACTGATGTTGGTCTATACAAGATCTAAAAATAGTGCGTACTGAACATTACTAAATGAGTCAATTTCTATCACCCTCATCCGTCAATTTCGACTCAGGCAGTGAAGATGCACACCTGAAAGAGACTAAGAGGCTGTCCAGTTAAGGGTCACACAGCCAACAGATAAAAACGCTTGAGCGATACCACAGCAAATAATACTATGCCATACATCAAAATAGTTGACATTGACGTTCAGTCGACTCTCTAGAAATACAGGATACAGTCATTGCGTGATATAAAAATAGTCAGACAAAATAAACAAATTAAAATAATCATAGCCAATGAAGCGTCTAATTTCATTTAATGTATCCACAATCTGTTACACCATTATTCAGTGCAGCGAGTGACATGACGAGGTTTTGGATGACGAATGACTACAGAAGCCCTGAGTCGTAGCCCAGCTGCGCTCCTTGGCCCAGTAGAATGGCGACCAAAGGAAGAAGCAGACCAAAGACGACAACTGGCGAACCATTGTGATTCGCATCAGTCGTCAACAATCGACCGATAATCTTCTTGTAGATCGTATCGCCTGCGGACAGAAAAATAACTGAATTCTGTAACTGTAAGGGAAAAGTTACGTATACGACATGAGCTTCTTGATCATTCTTTAAATCTCTTCCATAAGCGTTTGAAAATCTTTTAAACTTGGATTTCTGTCGTTAGCGGGATCGCCCCGATGAGTAGGCCCCATCTATCTCGAGAAAGTACTGGGAAAATCTGTAATTACAATAATAATTCGGAACAGGTCCCTCGCCAGCTCGTAAGTAACTATGAGCGAATAGCTCAACATCAAAGCTTCCTGAAGACAAAAGAGTGATTTTTCAATTGTCAAACCTACTGCTCTGATCTTTGCATCCATCGAATATGCCTCCGACCTCTGTTCTTACAATGACAATGATATACATTACGACTGCAGGAAGTACATAATTATGGGTTCTACATTTTCCTAATACTCTATGAGAGCTAGCCATCTACCATTTGCAGCTCGATATTTCTGGGCGATATAAATAGCAGCTGGACAGTATCGAGCTGCCGAGTTATATCCAATACTAATGCGAAAACTTCACTTACTACAGAGACAGTGTCTAAAGTCCATCACCACGCATGATGATTTGATGGGAGAACAACGATCCTTTGGCACTAGAAATATAAACGAACAAACGCTGGATATACAGTTACGAACATGTACCTTCCGGAAATTCAGTCGACGTGGCATCATGAGTTTCCAGTTTCCATAGCGACCGCTTTCATCACCATCTGCTTTACCATTGTCATTAGTTTGAATAATAGACTTATAATAGTCTGTTTCTCTATAAATATTATCTATTAACATTTTATGAATTATGTGCCGGGTTCTTATTGGTGCCGTTTTAATTAAGCCAATTAATTAATCATAGAAAGAAATACTCATACACGCAGATTATGTTAACTGAGTGATATCAGTATATTGCTTGTTGTAGTTGATGATGCTTTTTTGCGAAAATCTGATACTCTCATCATATGACACACAAAATTGTAAACTGGAAGTACAGGCCAGCAAATCGCAAGGCGATGTAGCGTTTGTGGCTTTCGACGACCAGTTTAAATGTAGTAATCCATATAGCAATACATTTCAAACACCAGGATCAGCTGCTAAACTTAAATTCTTTCTTCAGAAAACTTATAGAAATTCTGGCGTTCGATTGTTTGCATATCTCAATACACTGCCGCCGAATGGCTCACTAGCCAGGGGTTGGTAATTGAGAAGTTGGCTGTTAGCAAGTTAACGGAAATGCGTGCTGACTAGGGTGGTTGAAAAACAATGGAGAAATTACGATGAGACACAAGCGCTGCTTCCAGCTCAGCGATAACTTTGATGGAGACGTATACCTCGATCTGAACCAATCCAACGTCCCTGCTGGTGATGTGATCCATTGCGTTAGGCGTTTGGTCTATGATCCAACGGTTGCGGGTTCCAATCTGCTGAGTGCATTCCGTGCAACGACCATGGATAAGTTGTTTACGAAGGTCTACAAATGTCTCGCGTATCAGGTCCGCAGAGCTGTCCTTCGCATCCAATGAAGTTGTATTTGCTGTCAGAGGCACAAAGAGAGCAAGGCGTTCCGGATCTATATGGCGCAGCGCCTTCGTAATTCCCTCTGCACACATTCACAGGATAATCAGCAAGTTATAAAGACAGATCAGGTATACGACCTCGAGGTCCATCCATATCGTCATCATGATAATCATCATCATCATCAACATCATCATCATCAGCATCAACATCAACAACAACATCAACACCAACGTCATCATCATCATCATCATCAACAAGAACAACGCCATAAGTCGTCACGTGATCGTGATTTTGCTCTTTTGAAAGCAGTCGTAATCGTAATCTCCCAATTTCTAAAGCGCTACTCTACAGCTGAGCGCAGGGCACCAGCTTAATCACGAGCGCTGTGTCACATCAGAGGGGTTGTCCAAAGATGTCAATGAAAGATCTGAGTCCGGTTGCCAGAGAGACCAGAGACAGGAGGCAGAATAGTTGTGAACGAAGACGTTGGTAAGAGTTATCATCTTCATTGGCCACTAGTCTACACTTTCGCATAAGACATAGTCAAGCATCTATGCGTAGTCCGATCAGAAGTCGAGACTCACTGCGAACGTCTCATTCCAGACTTGCTATGATCGGGCGTAGCATTAACACTTTAACCACGACGAGAGTGTACTAAAAGTGAATGGGAAACCAATCAATCGTTTATTTGTAGCCAAACAACAATAAACAATAATATTACAAATCAGATTGCACTTTTAAGTATAGATTGTTGAATGCCACAAGGGAAGGCCCTGAAGGGATCAAAGATCCCGCTAAGTAGGGACACCTCTATATAATTTCAACAGAATATGTGGCGACAGAAAGATGTTTTACTTAGTACAACAGTTGTTGACTCGATTAACATAAAAAAAATCTTAACTAACCTTAACTAATTTAAACTAAATATCGAAAGTAAAAGGAATGATCCGAGTGGGAAGTGCATTTAAACACATGGAAATAAAAGATTAATACATCAAAGCATTAGTAATTACCTTCAACTCAATAAATGCGAAGCTTATTCTTATTCAATGCAGTCTCTTATAGGTTTAAAGCGAGAGCCCAAGCGATTTCTATATTAATTACACTTCTGAGTTACCATTGAGTGTTAATATACATTTCGTCACCTCGTAATCACGTGAACCTCGCCCGATATTATGGAACTACATCAGCAGTGTCACTAAACCTCTTCTAACTCCGGGTTTACTTTTATTATCTTTCGTCTCTTTAGCCTTTATAAAATGGCAGCTGCGTTGTAATTTTTTATGTAGGCCTAAATAGTCACGGGACTCACGGCTTTAAAAGTTTTGAAATTAATAGTTTTAATTTTAAATAATCATGTCTGATGCATACAAGAGAAAACTAGTCTGGATTTGTGAAACGAAAGAAAAAGGAAGATTAAAAATGACCTTTAAAAGATGAAGGGTTCTTTGCTCCAATCTATGAACATTGATACTACATATAATTGCATAAATGACACGTCACTAATCGTCCTCTGTCGCAACAAATCTCAAGGACGACTATCTTCCCGTGCACTACTTTCACTTGAAAACGAGTAAATGCGAGAAATGACATTTGAAGAAGTTCCATATGATTTTGCTAAATCATGTAACCGTAAAGTTCACATAATGCACAGCTTAACTTATCTTTAAGTTAATATCTTAAAGCTAAAGTGTATCAGTAGCTTACAATTACAGAAATTATTCAACAAGAATTTGACATTTCACTGTTTTCATTTTCACGTCAAATTCAATCATTAGACTTATTTTTTCAATATCTCATTTTCAGACTGTCGTAGGCCCTTGAAAGGTTCGTAGGCCTTATAGTATAGGCACAGTGCCTATACTATAGGCGTTACTGTGTCTAATGGATAATGCTACCCTGACGCTTCGTCGTGTATTTCAAAGCCTATGCTTATCATGCACCAAGTGTCCGCCATTAGTTCCGCATCAAATAGTTTTGATAACCGTCTTGCCTGACTGCCTGTGCCTTTTTTTATTGTAGACGATTTAATTAAATTAATTTTTTGAAAATGCCTACCATTCAGTGCTTCACGTTGTGTGTAGGCTGCTTTCAGCTCAACGTATGTCAGCTGTTACGGTACACGATCTAGATATACTTTAATAACGGAAAACATCCAAATGGCCACCTGCTCACAGTATCTCAATGAACGCCTGCAGAGCGTAGCAGTTCAGGCGTTCCTGATCCCTTTGTAGCCAAATGAAATGCATCCGATATACAAATAGAACAAAGTAGATCTAACACGCCACACAGTCGCAGAAAAGCACATTCTCAAAAGCTTTTGAGGTAATGGTTAAGTGCTTTGATGTGGTTCTATTGGTCACTCGTAACATTAGTTGAATCGGCACGTAATGGGTATTTTCAGGAAAAGATGCTAATTAAATGCGGTGAGAAAAGCACAGATTACTTAGATGGGGGGTAAAAGGTTTCTGCCGCCGACCATCAGATCAAAACATGGCCAAATGCGAGACAATAAGAGCATAGACACGATTAAAGAAAACGCGACAAAAAAGTTTTGATGCAGACGAAGTCTAAAAATTTCCATTAATTCCTGTCTGACGCTACGAATTTGTTTCGGTTTCTCTGTATGCCTCTTTGTATGCATCTCTCTGACAGTCTCACTCTGGCGCTCGCATGCACGCATACAACAGCAAACGCACAAGCGCATCGCCGTTTTCTTTGTGTTCGCGTATCGATACTCGCGGCACAGCAGAAGTGAAAACCAATAAATAGGAACCAACATTTGATTTATTAATATTCTTAGACGCACGCCGACTGCATTATTCTGAATTTATTTGCGACTCTAGCTGTCTCTCAGAATAGCATTTTACATTGTTTAGTTCCTATTATTTGTAATTGGAAACAATTAAATCAAGCGTTATCTTTGTCAGAGTATTCATACAGTTGGATCACGATTCGAATGAATTAATTTTTTCAAGGTCTGCATTCAAGATTTATCGGCGTATTTCTTGATAAATCTAAGTTTCCGGACAAACCAGGCAAGTATAAGACAATGGCATACAAGTAAAACTGGTATACGATCAAAGGATGCAAACGAACTAAGGGGCTGTTGTAGCAATGATCAGTGATGGGCAAAAGTTAACTGAAAATTTGCAAACTTTCAGTTTAACTATTTTTTTTAGTTAAGGCAGAAGTTTATCTAAAAAATAGTTTAGTTAAAACCAAGGTTTAACTAATATTTTTAGTTATTAGCTAGAAAGTTTAAGTAACAAAATTAGCAACTATCTTCCACAATGATTGTCACGAGTAACAGGTTTTATTACTCAAGTCAAGTGAACTGCATCGCACTGCATGATCAGCAACTTTCTTCGTGATTTTCTTGTTGGACTATTAGTCTAGTAGGCCTATACATTACATTGTTTGAAAGTGATGCATATTTGTTCATGAACCAAAGACATTTCAGCATCATCATTCGTTAAAGTCAGTCAGTGACATGTCTGGAAATTGGAGCGACACTGACGAACTTGGATACGAAGTGGACTTGAATGTGACGAGCTTCACTGAGACTGCTCCTCCTCCTCGTACTCCTCCACTTGGTCTAAACCCACTCTACGCAACAAATCGGGTCTTCTCGGGTTTCGTAATTCTGATCGGGGTGATCGGGTGCACTGCCAACGGCCTTGTCCTTCGGGTCCTTCTGTCATTGAAACTCAGGGAACATACTTCAAACATCCTTGTTACAAACCAGGTCGTCATGGACCTCTATTCGTGCATCACGGTCCTAATCTCCTACGCCAGCAAGATCACCGAGACGAAGTACTGGGGCGGATGGGGATTCTTCGTCTGCACCATGATCCACAACGATAACTTCGTCTTCAACGGGTTGACTGGATCCATTGCAGGAGTGGCCATCATAACCGTCGAACGCTATTTCAAGGTCGTACACCCGATTGCTCATCGTAAGAACTTCCGGAACTGGATGATCTACGTGGCCATTCCGATAACATGGGTGAACGGGATCTTGACGAATATCACCGTCCTTGGTACCTCGGTCATCATTGATGGTATCTGCTACCCGTTCTGTGTCTGGCCGAATGCACTGACGGCGACCGCCTACTCGGTGTTCATACTCGTCTGGGAGTATGTCATACCGTTGGTGATATTCGTCTACTGCTACTGGCGTATTCTTGTGGTGATCAGAGGCCAGGCGAAGGTCTTTCAAGGTGGCCCTGGCTCGGCAGGACCAAACAGCGACTCTGTGGCACAGCAGATGAACGTCAACAAAACCCAGATGAACGTCATCGTTACAATGATCGCCATTTCCGTTGCATTCGTCGTGTGCTGGACTCCGAACCAAGTCTTCAACACGCTCTACATGTTGAACGTTCAGCTGGATTCGTCGATCTACAGCTTCACTGTTTTCATGATCTTTCTCAACACCACTCTCAACCCCATCATCTACGCAGCCAAACTCGACCCAGTTAGAAAAGGACTTCGAAAAATGATCGGATTGGCTCAGTCGGCTTAAAGAAATACGACTTCTACGGCTACTGAAGGAGCCAACGACTGTAAAATAGGTAGAATTTAACAACAGTAGAAGAAAGACTACTTTAGTTAGTATATTTAGTATTGCGAGAACAATGTTTTGAACTATAGTAATCCGAATTGCGAAACTTGCCAACCAGTTTTAGGAAGAAAGGACTTGCGACATCCACCAAGTTACAAAACATTGAGCTTATTGCCTGTTTGCTACAGTACTCATCAAGGCGGTGTACCACTGCCTTTTTTCAGATATATAAATGTGAGATGAACAGTAGGCCTATACATTTTAATTAATATGACACTGGTCAATGTTCTAACCAAAACAAGTTGGTATACCGCATGGCCTACACTCAATCCCACAAGCAGGGACGTGGTGGGTCAGTTGAATTGAACAGCGTCAGTGGTGTAGTGGGGGGGGAACGTGGGGAACGCCGTTCCCCCACTTTTTTTCTCACACTATGCAAAATTCTTGCAAGATGGCACTTTTTGCTTACTTCAATATACAGGCGTTCCCCCACTTCATTTTTTAGGACTACACTACTGAACAGCGTGATATGCTGACATTAACTGAACCTGTTAATAACTGAATGTATAATATATTTACGACAATGTGCATTATTTTACGCATATCTTTAGTGATTGTTGTGATCTAAGTTTATATAAATTGTATTCAAGAGGGCACACCGTTTTCACGAATAAAGTTGCGTTTGGAGAAATTGCATCATGAAGAGGTCCGGAATACTCGATAGGAAAACTTGGCAGCTGCCCAAATGTCCCTCAGATGACTTTCTGGACACAATAAAAAAGTCCTCTAAATTCCGTAGATCAGTTTCATGGTACAAAACTGGACTCGTATAATTACAGTTGCTGTAAATTCTGTAAGTCATATGAATAGTTAGTGACCTATCACCATCAATGCCGTGTCTACGTAGAATTACCGTTTTCACGACTCTACCACTCGTCCTGGTCTTCGGCTCTCTTTCCAGGGTGCGTGCAGCCTCAGTGGGTGAAGATCAGATCCGCCTCCACCATCCTGGTCAATGTGTTCCAGGGTGTTCCGACTGACCTTTCAGCTTGTTGGAAATGGCCATCAATTAAGACTCGTAATCGTAATCGTAATCGTAAACTCGATATTTCTACAGCGCCCACAAAAGCGAAGTCGCGGGAACCAGCTTATTCACAGGCGCTTAACCAAAACAGAATCGATAGGCAGAGGGGTCAAAATCCAGAGAGTCAGGCAGGCAGACAGTCAGACGGCTAAGGTGGATGATGCTTAGAGTTGAAATGGCGAGGGAGATGAGGGGAGGAGAAGGAATCGGGTAGGATTTGTGAAAAAGCAGTGTTTTCAGTTTTTAGTGGAAGACCTTTGGAGAGATAGTAAGAGGTGAGGTTTTGTTAAGTTCATAGGATGGATCGGATATTTGTCGTAGCACAGGCGGGAATTTGTTCCAAAGAGGCGGTACAGCTATGGCACCCTAGCAGGACCATCGTACTGCGCGAGGTGCTCAAACCCCGGACTCCTTTAGCTTCGATTATCCCCGACCTTGGGGTCCGTTCGGAGCGCCAGAAAATCACCGTATTAGTTAAATGAGCAACTTATTAGAAATCACAAGATTCTACTTAGGCCAACTTCCGCTGTTGGAAGGTAACGAGTTTCTTCTGAAAGACCACCGTTCTATACCCGCTAGCCCCATTAGGTTGACTCAGCCTTCCACGCCCTAGGAGCAACTGTAAAATTAGTAGTAGAACAGGTGGGCTTATTTGCAGGCTGCATACAGTTAAATTCGACTCCTGTTACACTTGTTATCATCTGTTACTACTATATCATGTAATCTTACTGTGTACTTGTTAGTTTGAATTAATAAACAATAATAATAATAATAATAATAATAATAATAACAATTATTATTATTATTATTATTATTATTAATATTATTATTATTATTATTATTATTATTATTATTATTATTATTATTATTATTATTATTATTATTATTATTACAATATTATTATTATTATTACGCACATTATTATTACAATATTATTATTATTATTATTATTATTATTATTATTATTATTATTATTATTATTATTATTATTACTACTACTACTACTACTACTACTACTACTACAACTACTATTATCATTATCATTATCGTTATCATTATCATTATTATTATTATTATTATTATTATTATTATTATTATTATTATTATTATTATTATTACTACTACTACTACTACTACTACTACTACTACTACTACTACTACTACTATTACCATTATTATTATTATTATTATTATTATTATTATTATTATTATTATTATTATTATTATTATTATTATTATTATTATTATTATTATTATTATTATTATTATTATTATTATTATTATTATTATTATTTATGTCAGTTTTAATGTTTCTCTGTGACGAGTTTCTACAGTTATCCTAAAATATATGCCTCTGAGCGCACCGTTATAATTATTTTAATGATTACATAAAGGAGCACAGGTAGTATGCGGGACGTCGACAGGCTGACGTTTTTATCCAGACAAATAGTCATAAATTAGATTCTCCGACTACGGTCGTTGCTCATATATTCACTATAGCAATAATTGCTATTCGCCGTCGGACTCCTCTGACCTACTGTTGCCATCAGCTTCGACGTTTGACCCAAAGTAGGTGAACCCTCCTTCCCGTTCTAGCATGCTTCTCGCAAACTCTAGGTGATCCGAAATCAAAGGAGGTTACACTATGGCCTGGGTCTAGTCATCTGTCAGGCACAGAAGATGTACTTGCAATCGCCAGCTCAGGCTCAGGAAAAAAATACACATGATCATATTAGCCAGTCTACCGATGCGAATGCAGACGTCGGTGACTTCAACATTGAATCTTTATAATGCTTTTCACACAATTAGTCATAATATCATGGTGAATAAACTACTGCAGATCCACAAATGTCTAGCGAATTTCGCCAGTGGCTAAAAATTTCCAACTTTTCCATTCAGCGGCACCACGTTTAGGCCTATGTAGGCCCTATACAAATTAATACAGCATTGTTGTTTGTTTCTTATTTTTTTAATAATACGTTTTACGTTTTGACTTATGTTGGTCTACAAGATCTAAAAATAGTGCGAACAGGACACATTACTAAACAAGTCAATTTCTATCATCCTCGTCCGTCAATTTCGACTTAGGTAGTGATGATACAAACTTGAAAGATACTAAGAGGCCATACAGTTAAGGGTGACATAACCAACAGCCAACGCTTGATCGATACCCACAGCAAATAATAATATGCCGAACATCAAAACAGTTGACATTGACATTGAGTCGACTCTCCGGACATAATACAGGATACAGTCATTGCGAGATATAATAATAAGCTTAGTCAGACAAAATAAACAAATTAAAAATAATTCTAGCCAATGAAGCGTCTAATTTCAAGAATGTATCAACAATCTGTGACGCCATTATTCAGTGCAGCGAGTGACATGACGAGGTTTTGGATGACGAATGATTACAGAAGCCCTGAGTCGTAGCCCAGCTACGCTCCCTGGCCCAGTAGAATGGCGACCAATGGAAGAAGCAGACCAAAGACGACAACTGGCGAACCATTGTGATTCGCATCAATCGTCAACAATCGACCGATAATCCTCTTGTAGATCGTATCGCCTGCGGACAGAAAAATAACTGAATTCTGTAACTGTAAGAGATAACTTACGTACGGCATGAGCTTCTTGATCATCCTTTAAATCTATGCCATTAGCGCTTGAAAATCTTTTAAACTTGGATTTCTGTCGTTAGCGGGATCGCCGCGGATGAGTATCTATCTCGAGAAAGTACTTGGTAAATCTGCAATTACAATAATAATTAGGAACAGGTTCCTCGCCAGCTCGTAAGTAACTATGAGCGAACAGCTCAACATCAAAGCTTCCTGAAGACAAAAGGGTGATTCTTCAATTATTGTCAAACCTACTGCTCTGATCTCTGCATCCATCGAATATGCCCCGACCTCTGTTCTTGCAATGACAATGATAGAGCTATACATTACGACTGCAGGCAGTACATAATTATGGGTCCTACATTTTCCTAAGACTCCATGAGAGCTAGCCATCTACCATTTGCAGCTCGATATTTCTGGGCGATATAAATAGCAGCTGGACAGTATCGAGCTGCCGAGTTATATCCAATACTAATGCGAAAACTTCACTTACTACAGAGACAGTATTTAGCGTTCATCACCACGCATGATGATTTGACGGGAGAACAACGATCCTTTGGTACTAGAAATATAAACAAACAAACACAGGATATAACACAGTTACGAATCTGTACCTTCCGGAAATTCATTCGACGTGGCATCATCATCTGCTTTACCATTGTCATTAGTTTGAATAATAGACTTATAATAGTCTGTTTCTCTATAAATATTAGACTATCTATTAACATTTTATGAATTATGTGCCTGGTTCTTATTGGTGCCGTTTTAATTAAGTCAATTAATTAATAATAGAAAGTAATACTCATACACGCAGATTATGTTAACTGAGTGATATCAGAATATTGCTTTTGTTGCCGATACTGCTTTTTGCGAAAATCTTATACTCTCACAATATGACACACAAAAATTGTAAACTGGAAGTACAGGCCAGTAAATCGCATGGTGATGTAGCTTTTGTGACATTCTGCCATCAGTTTAAATGTAGTAATCCATATAGCCTAGTATTACATTTCAAAAGCCAGGATCAGTTTCTAAACTTAAATTCTTTCTTCAGAAAACGTACAGAAATTCTGGCCTTCAATTGTTTGCATATCTCAGCACACTGCCGCCGAATGGCTCACTAGCCATGGGTAGGCAGTTGAGAAGTTGGCTGTTAACAAGTTAACGGAAATGCGTGCTGACTCTGATGGATGAAAAACAATGGAGAAATTACGATGAGACATAAGCGCTGCTTCCAGCTCAGCGATAACTTTGAGGGAGACGTATACCTCGATCCGACCCCATCCAACATCTCTGCTGGTGATGTGAGCCATTCGGTAAGGCGCTTCGTCTATGATCCAACGGTTACGGGTTCCAATCTGCTGAGTGCATTCCGTGCAACGACCACGGATAAGTTGTTTACGTAGGTCTACGCATGTCTCGCGTAACAGATTAGGCTACTTACTGACGACCTAATTAGCTCGTAATAAGTGCGATAAATGACTAAATATGAATATGTAGGATTAGTACAAACCGCAGAGCTCTCCTTCGCAGTCTTTGAAGTTGTATTTGTTGTCATTGGCACAAAGAGAGCAAGGCGTTCCGGATTTATATGGCGCAGCGCCTTTGTAATTCCCTCTGCATAAATGCACAAGATAATCAGCAATTTAGAAAGAGAGAACAAGTGCACGACCTCGTTGAGAATGATGCGAGGTCCATCATAAGCTGTAATCTTCTAACCAATTAGCTAACCTGGCCAGTTGCTGATGACAACAATGTTACAACTTGCCCTGGCATGTAGTTGCAGGTACCAATATACACGTCTCCACACTTTGCATAGCCACATCCTACCAGAAAGCTATTCTCCCAAACGACCTGCAAGACACAAAATGTAACACAATAATTATTTCAATATGAGAAGTTAGCCCAACTACCCAAATGTGTGGAGAACTGCGAACGTATAACTTTCTCTTTTCCATTTAACGCAATCCTTGATTCCTGAAATTGTCCACATTATGTCTTTACCCTGTCAAACATCTGCCTTTTGCTTTTAGAAACTCTAGTTTGCTTTCCTTTATCTTTTTCATTCGTTCAGACTTTAGAATGTTTGTCTTAAAATCAGTGTAATTAATGCAATGACGACATAATTATGTTAAAGTCGAATGACTGAAGAATCCAACCTGAGTATAGTGTCCGCACATTTTTCCCGTGACGCAATCGCCGCCCGATCCTTCCTTGAAAGTGAAGTAGAAAGTTTCGTTTGCAAACAATTTGACCATCGAAGAGCCCCCTGTGATAAACAAAGAGACATAGCAGTATCAATTAGCAAGAAGTTCTGCATAGGTATGTATTTATAAGAAGTGTGTGTGTGTGTGTGTGTGCGTGTGTGTGTGTGTGTGTTTGTTTGTGTGTGTGTGTGTGTGTGTGTGTGTGTGTGTGTGTGTGTGTGTGTGTGTGTGTGTGTGTGTGTGTGTGTGTGTGTGTGTGTGTGTGTGTGTGTGTGTGCGCGTGCGCGTGTTGTTGCATGTGACCTGTATTGGCTTAGATGAGAGACAGATTCGTGGCACTTAACTCGATCTCTATAATAGTGGCGCTATGTGTTAGTTATGCAAGAAGGTTTGCTGTCTTCGGTCCGTAAGACGTTTTGGTCTATATAGAACCGTATGGATGTCGAGTGGTTCTGGCCATGCTTTTGGAATGCGGGTTTGAGCATCAACCATCTGCATAGGCCATAGATTGGTACTTTGAGTAACACCATAGAAGCTCAGCAGTTTATCTTTCATCTATTTTCTATGCATAATATCTTCTTTGGCTGTCACGAAATACCTAAGCAAGTTGCAAAAATACACTTTGTAATGACGATTTGGATGACTACATAATTGGCGGAGTGGATAAAGGAAACACCAGCCAAGTCCACAACGCTGGACAAACCTTGGAGCAAGCCACAGAGAACGTCAACTACAATGGCATAGCAAGACTGTAATGTAAATGTGTATCTTCGACATTTCTTAACGCCGCACTGAAGTCGCATTGGAGACACCGACAATTATAGAGGCGCTATATAAAACTCAGGTCCGCAAGTGCCAGGCTTGTTTCGATCAGATCCTAGGAGTCAATTCGACGGGGAACAGCGTGATCGATGCTACAATCGACGGATGTCATTGACATCATGATAGAGTTGCATTAGAAGTCTGAATCGTCATGTAATATAAACTCTAATCTTCGATACAACCTTTTATCAAGATTGCATCGCCGTAGAAGGTCCGCAGTTCGCTGGAAATATGCGCTATGATCTGGCCAGAATGCGTTGAAATCTTGTTAGTCATTTGAACCATTTTTTGCTTACTTGTGAAGATTTTTGTCCTTAATGGCCTTGACATCATTTAGACTAGCTCAAGCAATGCTTTTGTTAGATACCTGAAGGCGCTATAATTGCGTGTCAGGTAATTATTAACCAGCCACTAAACAATATTAAGCCTACACTATAATAATATTTTCGTTTATTGAAACAATCCGGTTGACAAAAAGCAACCGGTCACAGTGTACAATTATGCAATTGAAACAATTCACAAGAACACAAATGACAGAAGACATAAATCTTAACTACTAACAGAACAGACAGCCTGCAATACACGGCGCTAATAGCAGCCTACAAAGCATGTCCGCCCTACGGGACTCGAACTCGGTACCTCTCGCTCTCTACGCCAGATGTTATCCAATGCGCTATCGGGCCCCCTCAAGCAGTATTCAAACGGAGAGTAAAATAACGGTCCCGGGCTCTGACCTAAGACTGGAATACATTTTAGAAATCACTTTCTTTGTGTTCATGAAGTAATGAAGCTATAAAAAAATAAAAAGAGCATTCTTAGAAGCCTACTTGGTTTGCCTCCTTTGTAGAGGTTCTGCCCAATCGAAGATCCATATTGCGACATGGATTGAAGAAACGCGGGCAACTTAACAATTTCCGTTTGACCGTGTTTCAAGTCAGTGTGGCATTTCATCGACCAAGCAATTGCACTGGCCTCCAGCTCTGCACTCCAGTACTGTGTACACAAAAATTAGCAACACTGCTATAGCCCTGACACAACTATTATCTGCAGTATCTAGCTAAGCTATTAATTTAAATTTTGCTGAGAATTCATAAGACACACAGACGTGTTTGCAGACTTACCATCTTCATCATTCCAGCCGCAGGTGGTTGTGCATTGCCAAGAGAGCCACTGATGTCATTTCGAATGCTGTTGTGTGTCGCAATGAACTCAATTCGCTCCGCTTGGGTCATGATCAGGGACAGACTGTCTAACCTTCGGTGTCTCGTTCTGTTAGTCGCTCTTTCCGTCTTCTTGTCGCTAGAGGCGCTTCTGGTAAGTGGTCGATCATGGCTATTCGACCAGACGACACCAACAACTGACAATAGAGCAACACAGTAATTTAAAAAACTCCAATGAAACACCACACGCGAGTAAATTCCGGAGTAAGACGAGCGATGATTCATGGGAATGACTTTCTTACTTACTACAAGTTTAGTAGGCAATCCTCTCCAGAATCAAGTTGAAGAAACTCAATATGGCGTTCGTTCAAACACTTGTATGTATATTGTACACTTAAAGTATATGTATAGGCGGGATCACAAGACTGTTTGATGTTGAACTTCATTTCTTATTCGATGGGAAGGAGCGGAGAATAAACGACACGAATATTAGAAATTGTCTTATTATAACATCAACAACAACAACCCCCAGCAACTGGCCTAAGTTGAGATGCCGCTTCTGCATAACATGAAGCCTATGTCAATCTACAACAATTTGAATTGTAATCGTAATTAGCAACTTCTATCGCGCCAATGTCTATTGCACAAGGCATCAACCGATGACACACCAAAACCAATCCAAAATCATGTCAATATCCAGAAGATCAGTTCGTCCGTTACGAGAAAGAGGCAACCAATGGTAGATCTAAGGAATGCTAAAAAGAAAAGTCTTAAGCTGAGAACGAAATGACATAAGCGACTGATCTGAATCTGAACATAACACTCCCTGATTTTCCAGCATTAGCCAGAAAAAGGTTTGAACTTAGCCAATTGAAGTCAATTTTATATAATCCGTTCAAGTTTGTAGTCATTCTGTACAAAGGCATAAAAAAGAATTTTAGCCATGAAGATCATAACAATTATAACAATTATTAACCTCCACGTCTGTCATAACTATAGACCTATATACTGGGTACTT
The DNA here is from genome assembly GCA_020284085.1 of Aporrectodea caliginosa. Lineage (NCBI taxonomy): Eukaryota > Metazoa > Annelida > Clitellata > Crassiclitellata > Lumbricidae > Aporrectodea > Aporrectodea caliginosa. The sequence continues at coordinate 62,745 of JACEVL010000561.1, forward strand.
ACACTTGACCACCCGCTAAAGCCCTCTTTCGACGTACAGCTAAACCCCTCTTAATTACGATAGTCATGATTCATTCATGGTCGAGTATCATTGGCAAATGATGTGTCATCAGTCTTGAAGCCTGGGTATCCCTGTTTCTGCAGAACCAGCTTCATGATTTATGACATCGAACTACTCTGTTGGAGTTACATACTATTATTCCATTGTTAATTCATCTGATGAACGTCAAGTCATGTGCTGCACTTGACGACGTCCAGGATTATGAGATCCGTCCATTGCTTATTCACCATAGACTGCCTCTCTCTATCTTACAGATTGATCTTCTGGAGATTGTCCTTATTACGGCTTGGTTTCGGTGCGCCATCGGTTGATGCCTTGTGCATTAGACAATGGCGCGATAGAAGTTACAAATTACAATTGCAATTACAGTGCTGTGTTAAAGCCTAAGAAAGGGAAGTGCGTGCCTACTCGGAGTTCTACTATGTTTCCCACTAATAACCATGGCGTCCGCAGTAATGTTTGTAGGGGCAAAGTTTTTATTTTGTTTTTGGCTTTGGCCTCATGACTTTTGACTTTGGCCTATCTCGCGCTCTATGGCCTTCTTAACATATTGAAATCGCTGATTTTACTGAGGGCTTCTATAAAAAAATTAATCGTACGAGTCGTGGTCCTCGAATTGAAAGAATCTGATCTTACTCCTGCAACCCAGGCACAACAATCAAGCATATGGACAGCCTTCCGTATAGGCTAGTAGGCCAAGTAGTCTAATTATTAGGATATGATCTACAGTTTAACAACTTGAGGTAGAAATGTTGAACGGTTCTCACCGTTACTGCGGCATTGCGCTAAATGAAGACTTAAAATCTATGTTTGTAGCTATTTTGGTTTTCAGTGACGGCGTTGTTACTATATTTACATTGACGATGCCTAAAACAATGCCTTTATTATGACGAAGGTTACCATATAGTTACTGTGACACAATAGCTTAACCATAAAGATAGTTGCGTCATGCACCATTATTGGGACTACTCTTGTTATACTGTATTTACCATTTAAGCGATCACTCTCTTACTCATTACGACATTATAGTAACAAGCTATGGCGCATAAAACAATAAGACCGGTATATTAACCACAAATAAGCTTACTAAATAGATCTTATTTACCCAAGGAAAGCCTACTAATGGAAGAAAATGATAACAGAAATGATCGTTTTGTACATTTAAATAGAGAAACCTGGAACTGTTGAAGAAGAAGAAGATAAGCAGAGTAGTCTCTTAAACTAGTCCCGAAAAACGGCAATGGGTATGAAATGTTAGCGAGTTCACTTTTCTTAACCTCGGCGTATGAGGGCGGATGACCCGCCCTCTCCCTTTCCGCCTCGTCTTCCTACTGACAGTGTAAGGCCAGTGTACTAATTTTAGCTGAATTGACTAGGGGGTGCAAGAGGGGACGAAATCTGCTGGTCAATAACCGATAGCTAGGCTTGATGATGCTGTGAGAGCAGAAAAACACAATGTTGCAAAGTGCGTCATTGTAGTAGCCGCCGATTAGGTGACAGTCCGAGGATATTAATTTCTTAATGACAAGTAGCCTACTAAGGCAAATTAATAATTATAGAACGCTGTGACTGAGGCACCTAAATCGTTAATAAAATTTCTACTGTTAATTAATCGATTAACAGAAAACATCGATCTTTGCAAATGCATTTTTATTTGGGTTCGATCCAGTTAACCCATTCAGCTCGAACTCTGACTTAATTGTTTGACCGAAATAATTGATTGCATTGAATGATGTTCGTGTCTTGAATAGATGAATTGCATTGCGAGAGCCTTTCAACCTTTAATTAAATGCTGCATACCGTCTGGTAGCTAGGCCTATAGGTCCAGAGTGGTATTGATGCATAAGCGTTTTGGAATTATACCATTTCTCCAATACAGGAGAAATTTATGTACGGAAGGCGTCGGTGCAGATCAGAGGCAATTATTACACACAATGATCTCACGCCAACTGTCTCGAGATAGGAACAGATAGCTCCTTGATGCATGGTAAGATAGGCCAGGCTTCTCCAAGTTCTAGAGGCATCGCGTACGCTAGTCTACCCCTTATTTGACTTGTCACCAAAACTGGTCCAACTATCTGGATCTTGCGGACTTTATTTGAAAATGACTCCAGTGAACAGTTTATTCTTTCTTTTTGCGCAGCTCTGAGAAATTTCGGAAACGATCTTTGTATTATATAGTTCTTCAATAATTAAAGGAGGTAACCATAATGACATAATTATGGACCTGATGATTATATTAATCCAAGCTTTAACCCTTCCAAGCTTTAAACTTACGCAGCTTAATTATTGAATTTTCAGGCATTTTCAGATTAGCATTGAGATTGAATCTTACCGGCGAGTCCAAAAAGCAGCTTGAAAGCGTTGTGGATCATTCCCTAAGACTTTCTTTAAGTATAACAACTAAAATCATAGCATGAAACTCAAACGAGAATAAGAAAAACTTTTACGATAATAAGAAGCTAGATGCTCGGCAGACAGGCGCAAATGACGTGCCTGCAAAAGTAATATAACCGCGATCAAATTCATCGTCCTTTTGTGACCCGTCAGCAACCAATAGCATTTCCATGGAAACCATAAAGATAGACTGAGACGGACAAGCAGAAAGACAAAGACATACAGAAAGGCTGAGTTTGACGTCGTTCGATTGTTACGTAGGCGACAAATTTTAGCAAATAGACAATTAAAGAGACGGATATGTGATACCAATGTTTGTCACTAACAAAATGAACAACTTACGCAACTATCTTCCGCAATGATTGTCATGAGTGACTGGTTTTATCACTCAAATCAAGTGAACTGCATTGCATTGCACGATGCATCATCATTTGCATTAACAATTTTCTTCATGATTTTCTGGTATAACTGTAGCAGTCTAGTACACATTACATACCGGTAGTTTGAAAGTGAAATTGTCATTGACGCTGTGCATTATTACAGCTCGCTTAACCTCTGTTATTATGAAAATGTTTGTAGAAAGTTTGTTAAAGAGCCATATACATACACACAAACATTGTCAATAACAATTATCGAGCAAATAATTATCAATAAAAAGTTTTTAATCAGATAATTTGTCTAGGGATTTGTGACATAGATGTGTGCTGTGTGTATGTACTTTGTTTTTGTGTTTCTTTGTGAGTTATATGCAGTTTGCAACCGATCTTGACTACTAATTCGAACAAATAACTACCGTACTAAATTAACTACTAACTAGCAATACATATTAATAATACTTTTAAAAGATAAACAATGAATACTGTTAAGTTTGTATTTGTCACTTCTTTGGGAATACGTTTGATCTAGGGCTGCAGAGGTTAACGATTAATTAATCGTTAATTCTTAAATAGTTAACTATCAACATATTTTAATCGTTAGCAGTCCCTATATATATATATATGTATGTATATATATCAATCAATTAATCATAGAATTTATGTATGTATATATATATATATATGAAGAGTATTTAAATGTCAAATCACAGACTCACGGTTGCAGCAGTAGTGTCAGCAGTAGTACTAATTTAACACACGAATATATTTACATTTGGTTAATTGTCATCGATTTAAAGTGACGATTAGTCTTACGTTTGTTTAATGATACATTTTATGTTTTAACTCGATGTTGGTCTATAGGATCTAAGAGTAGCACAAAACATTACTAAGCGAGTCAATTTCTATCATCCTCGTCTGTCAATTTCGACTCAGTAAGTGAAGATGCACACTTGAAAGGAACGTGACCAAGAGACCATACAGTACAGGGTGACATAGCCAACAGCCAAAGCTTGATCGATACCAGGAGCAAATAATAATATGCCATACATCAAACCAGTTAACACTGAGTCGACTGTCTGGATATACAGAATTCAGTTATTGCGAGATAAAAATAAGAGTCGGACAAAATAAAGTTAAAATAATTCTAGCCAATGAAGCGTATAATTTCAAGAATGTATCCACAATCTGTGACACCATTATTCAGTGCAGCGAGTGACATGACGAGGTTTTGGATGACGAATGACTACAGAAGCCCTGAGTCGTAGCCCAGCTGCGCTCCCTGGCCCAGTAGAATGGCGACCAAGGGAAGAAGCAGACCAAATACGACAACTGGTGGACCAGTGTGAATCGCACCGGTAGCCTTCACCAATCGAGCGACATTCTCATTGTAGCTCGATTCACCTGTGGACAGAAAATAAAATGAGAACTGTAACTGTAAGAGAAAATTTATAATGCGCCACTCAAAATGACCAGTAGTGTTCCCGACCCGGGCCATGGTGTCATCACTCTCAAACAGAAAAGTTTTCATGCAGGCGCTTACGGAATTGAGGAGGGAGAGATTAAGGAGTTCTATCCGTATGTCCTGAGCAAAACGATTCCAGCTGATCTGTGGAGAAATCGAATATATGCCCGAGCCTTTGTCTTAGTTCTTACATTCACTCATGCTTAATTATGTTTGCATGAAGTATGTATCGGGCTCCACTAATTCTTGCCATCCGCCATTTGTAGCTTGATATTTCTGAGCTATATAAATAGTAGCTAGACAGTTGCGAACTTCCGGTTAAGGTCAATACTAATGCGCAAAGTGACCGGCTGTTGTCGATGTCATTAGCAACTAGCTAACTGTAAAACGACTGGTTACAAAATAAATGATTGATTGATTGAAATCTTCACTTACTGCAGAGGCAGTTGCTAGTGTCATCCACCGTGCATGATTTGACGGGAGAACAACGATCCTTTGGTACTGTAAATATAAACGAACAAACGCAGGCCATAATACAGTTACGAATCTGTACCTTCCGGAAATTCATTCGACGTGGCATCGTGAGTTTCCATAGCGACCGCTTTCATCACCATCTGCTTTAAAATTGTCTTAAGTTCAAATAACAATACTCTGTTTTTCTATAATGCATTTACATGTACATCTTATGTCAGAATTATGGGCACTTGTCGGTTTAACGACCCCCAAAATTCTTCATAATTTATTACCTAATTTAAAATTCTTCATATTCTACGTTATTTTAATTCTATGTTACGTCAGAACTTATCTATTACGTCATAAACCTAAACGTTTCGTCATTAGAAACATGGACGACACTAACCCTAACCCTGACCCTACCGATCCTGACGGCGCGTAACAGCGAGGCTTAACCCAACATAACCGATATGGACTATAAAACTTGAAGTCGTGAGGGTCGGTTAGGGTCAGGGGTAGGGTTAGTGTCGTCATTAGAAGACAGATATTAACTGGCGCGAACACATTCCTGTAGGCCTACTGTAACAGGGGTCTCGTCTAGTTATAATTAAAAGATCTATTTTGGGGGTCGTTAAACCGACAAGTAGGCCTACCGAATTATGTGCTATCATTCTTATCATTATTATATATTATATATTATGCTTTATAATTACGGGTTAATATTTTAAAGGTGCCGTTTTAATTAAGCCATTTAATTAATTATAGAAAGAAATAGTCACACACTCACACATGTAAATTATGTTAACTGAGTGGTAGGCCTATCACTACACTTTATTTCTTGTAATCGATGCCGCTGTTTTTGCTCAAATCTGAAACCGGTATTCTTAGAATATGACACAAAATTGTTAATTGGAAGTCCAGGCTAGTAAGTCGCAAGGTGGTGCAGCGTTGATCTATGATCCAACAGTTTAGGGTTCCAGTCTGCTGATTGCATTCCGTGCAGCGACCATGGATAAGTTGTTTGCGTATCGTATCGTATCTGAGAATTTGTAAAACGCCTCTTACAGTACTAGCTATTCAGAGGCGCTCTCAGCGTGACAGCCCGAGGGAATAAAAAAAGTAGGTCTACGCATGTCTCGCCTTTCAGATTGACACTTGGTGACGACTTTAGCTCCTGTAATAAGTACGATAAATAAATAAAAGTAGGATTAGTGCAAACCGCAGAGCTGTCCTTCGCAGTCTGTGAAGTTGTATTTGCTGTCAGAGCCACAAAGAGAGCACGCTGTTCCGGATTTATATGGCGCAGCGCCTTTGTAATTCCCTCTGCACACATTCACAGGATAATCAGCAATTTAGAAAGAGGAAGCAGGTACGTTGAGGATGATTCGAGGCTCATCATCATCATCATCGTCATCATCCATTTGGCCGCCATTAATATAAATGAGTACCACATACGCCTACCAGATCATCAATAAATGGCCAGTAAATAAATAAACGAGTGAACTGTTGAATGCATTAAAATAATGAATAATGAATGAATGGGTTAAATGCAGACAGGTGGACAAATGGAATACAAGAATGCAAGAAAGAAAGAAAGAAAGAAAGAAAGAAAGAAAGAAAGAAAGAAAGAAAGAAAGAAAGAAAGAATTAGGAAACAAAGAAACAGAACTGAATAGAAAATATAAAGACCCAGTAGTGCTTTCATTTATTTTAACAGGCAACCATCTTGTGTCTACTTCGAAGAAACCGAAAAGCAGCAGCTGCTGGCATTGCACAGGCATTCAAACCAAGCACGCCCCCGTGATTTGACCCCCGCTACCTGAAAAGTCGATGCACATAATCAACTGCAATCACTGCCATGATGCAACAATAACTATAAGAAGTAAAGAGATCTAGATTTTTTTTTAAAGATGTCAGTTCACTGGGACAGCAAGCTGATATTTTATTTGACAAGGAAAGAAAAAGGAGTTAGACTGCCCATTTAAAAGTGAATGGGAAACCAATGCAGTCTGTTAAAGTGTTGAAGCGAAAGCCCAATCGAATTTCGGAATTAATTATACTTCTGAGTTACCAGTGACTGTTTATATTATACATTTCGTAGGCACGTGAACCTCGCCAGATATGGAACTATACATCAGCAGAGTCACAAAAACCTCTTCTGGTTCTGCATCGGTCTCTGCCTCTCCTTAATCGTCTATTTGTCCATTTCAGGAAGAGGAGGATAAGGAGCAGGAACAGGAGAAGGAGCAGGAGGTATAAGACGAGGAGGAGGATGGCACGATGAAGATGACGAAGTCATGCGAACTTGACTTACTTCCTCCATTTTTAGTTAAGGAATTTTTAGATGAACTTGTTCCATTTTTGGTAATACTATGTAACTCTTCGCTGGCCCATGGCTATGTACCTGCATTGCATAAAAGGGCTGTGGTTTTCCCTTCCATCAAGCGACAAGGTCTCGACCCTGGCTCCCCTTCAAATTACCGCCCTATCTCAAACTTGTCTTTCCTCTCGAAGCTTCTTGAGAAATGTGTGTCTGTGCAACTGAACCACTACCTTGACCTACAGTCTCTAATGCCTCCACTTCAATCTGGATTTAGGAAATTTCACTCGACAGAATCTCTTGTGGTGAGTCTTCTGGCTGATGTATTTCATGCCGTTGATCGTGGCCATGTCACTCTACTTTCACTCTATGACATTAGTGCCGCTTTCGACACTGTTGATCAAACCATCTTTCTTGACCGGCTGTCTAACTCATTTGGGATTAATGATTCTGCTCTTCGTTTATTTATTTACAGCTGCTGTTCTGGTTCCGCTCATTCCTTACTGATCGCACTGTCTCTGTAGTTTTTGTTACACCCGCTCTGCTTGAGTCCCTCTCTCTTACGGCTTACCTCAGGGCTCGGTTCTTGCTCCACTTCTGTTTGTCCTGTATACTTCGGATCTGGCTGGGGTCCTTGGTCCACTGGGTGTCCTATCCCACCAATATGCTGATGACACGCAGGCTTACCTTCATGGACCTGCAGACACAACTGCTGTTATGGTTGAGCGTATTCTAGAGGCTTCAGCTGCTCTTGACCGATGGTTATCCTCAAATCGCCTCCGTCTTAACCAAGACAAGACTCAGTACATCTGGATCGGTAGCCGTGCCCAGCTGACCAAGATTAATGCTGACTCCCTTCGTCTTCGGTTTCCAAATATGCACTTCTCTTCCTCTGTCCGTGATCTTGGATTCATTCTCGATCCTGTCCTCTCTCTGTCTGATCACGTCAATAGTGTCTCTCGTTCCTGCTTCTACTACCTACGCCAACTCCGTGCCATCCGCCAATCACTACCACTGCACGCTATCGCGACTTTGGTCCATTCATTGATCTGTTCCAGGATTGATTGTGGGAATGCGGTGTACATTGGTCTCTCCTCAACAAATACATCTAAACTTCATTCCATTCTAAAAGCTGCCGCTCGTCTCATAGGGGGCATTGCTAAGTTTGACCATATCTCCTATTTTATCCGCGACTCCCTTCACTGGCTCCCCATCTGCCAACGCATCCAATTCAAGGTCTGTTTCCTCATGCGAAGCTGTCTTGCTGGCTCTGCTCCTCATTATCTTAGGGCTCTTTGTAACCCAGTATCTTCTCTGCACAGTCGTTCCTCCCTTAGGTCATCGGCCCGTGGTTACTTGGTTGTCCCGCGGGTGCGTACTTCTACGGTCCAGTCTAGGAGTTTCGCTATTGTTGGTCCCAATAGCTGGAACCAGTTACCTCAGTCCCTCAGGACTGACTTTTCTCTATTTCTTTTGACCAGTTCCGTCAGCGCCTGAAAACCTCTCTTTACCAATGAAGACACTGGCCCGGGTCGGGAGCGCCTCTGTTTTGAGTAGCGCTGTATAAATGTTCGATTACGATTACGATTACGATAGTGGGGAAATGAAAGTGTACATATAATCCAATAGCGGCCGCATGGCCTCAACCCTGCTATTTTTTTTACGAATGATCGGGTGAGATCCTTCACCGCCGACGCCCGTTTGAATGGGAGCCACACCATTTAAGGTCCTCCCGTTCTGACTGTGCTACCCTGAAATTAAAACCTCTGAAGTAAGCCACCATCGATAAGCGAACCGACATTCGCACGTGCGGAGGCACATTGGACGTGCGCTCTAGCCATCTAACCAATCAATTAACAGGGCCAGTGACTGAATACAACACTGTTACAACTTGCCCTGGCATGTAGTTGCAGGTACCAATATACACGTCTCCACACTTTGCATAGCCACATCCTACCAGAAAGCTATTCTCCCAAACGACCTGCAAGACACAAAATGTAACACAATAATTATTTCTAAATGAAAATTCAGCCAACTACCCAAATGTGTTGCGAAATGCGAACGCATATTTTTTACTCTCAGTGATCAAGCAGCCTTCATCATCATCGGGCGTTTGCTCTTGATGGCTGCCAGATTTTAAATTTAGGGGTTCCTAACCCAAAAAGAGTATGTGCTTTCCCAGTAGATGTGAAAGAGAGCACGCAGCTTGTAGCCCGGCCAAGCCGACCCAAGACAATGGAGGCTCCGGTTTGACGAGCTATCGAGACCAGGGACTACCTCCTCCACTGCTTAATGTCACCTTGCAGGCCGACCGCGTTGGACGGACGGTCCGAGGTGGGTATGGCCTTGTCATGAACGCAATGCCTAGCCTGCATCAGCGTCTGGCGTCCTTGGACCCCTCACTGTCGACCGGTTGAAGTATCGGAACATGTTTGATGTTTAGGTCAACACCTAGAGGGAGGGAGGGTTTCGTCAGCAGCACTCACTCACAACTTGCGGAGGAGGCTCGACGAGGCATGATGGAATATGATGGAATGCTCCTCACCAGTTCAGAACTACCGCCCCAAACACACACGACTTTACCTTTTAACGCCGTCGTTGTCGCTTGAAAATGTTCAGCTTGTCATATATTTGTTCTTTGCATTTTGAAAATCCAGTTTGCCTGTCCTTTACCTTTTTCATTCGTTCATACCTTAAATGCTTGTCTTCATAAAATCACTGTAAATAATGCAATGACGCCATACGTTAACGTCGAATGACTGAAGAATCCAACCTGAGTATAATGTCCGCACATTTTTCCAGTGACGCAATCGCCGCCCGATCCTTCCTTGAAAGTGAAGTAGTAAGTTTCGTTTGCAAAAGCTTTGACCATCGAAGAGCCCTCTGTCACAAAGAGACATTGTAGCAACAAGTAGCAACAAGCTCTGCATATGTATGTATGTATTAGGGTGTGTCGTGTGCGTGTGCGTGTGTGTGTGTGTGTGTGTGTGTGTTTGTGTGTGTGTGTTTGTGTGTGTGTGTGTGTGTGTGTGTGTGTTTGTGTGTGTGTTTGTGTGTGTGTGTGTGTGTGTGTGTGTGTGTGTGTGTGTGTGTGTGTGTGTGTGTGTGTGTGTGTGTGTGTGTGTGTGTGTGTGTGTGTGTGTGTGTGTGAGAGAGAGAGAGAGAGAGAGAGAGAGAGAGACTTGTGTTAAGCACAGTAACCTGTCAGTCACTCACATTGTGCTTGCCATGGGTCTGTATTTTGTCACCATCAGTAACCGCTATTGGATCGAACAGTGCCAGTAAAAGGCAAATGAAGGAGGCCTGGAGACGAACATAGGCCTATTGCGGGGTACCCGGCTAAACGAGTACGCCCTACTCACATGCCTTAGCTTGAATCGTGGTCTTAGCCCATCTATGCACTTAAACGTTGCAAAATAATAGGCGTCGCCAATAATGGAACGTAGAAAAGGGGCTCTTTTTGCTCTCCGGACCTGAGGCCCGCTGCAGACAACGAATCTCAAGGTGAAGGACACGAGGTGTGGTGTATCGCAGGACTTGTCGCTTACTTCCCAGTTGACCCCGGTCCATATTTCGCTGATTGGCGTCAGATGCAAGTGTATGCGACCAATTTGTTCCGTGTTGTTAAGCAGAGTCGGGTCAGTTTACTCGAACCCGCTATCTGTGGATTGCATTTTAAGGGCTTCATCAGTTACTCAAGGACACTCAAAATATTAACACAAAAGGTTTCCTAATGTAATGTTCTAATTCTCTGTGATTACTAAGGCTTAGTAAAATGTGCATTCATACCGCTGTTAATTTTACACACTTATTAAGTTTTAATTAAGTCTAATTAAGATAAATGTTTATCGTCTAATTTGGTTTTCATTGGCCACACTACTTTCTGTAATACAATAACTCCAGGTGGCCCTGGTTAGCGGGACCGTTCGGCCCCTTGTAGGTCTCCTAGGTAACCTTAACTTGTTTTGCCGATGTATTTCTGTTGTCGATTACTTTTTTTGTATGTTAGAGTGTCCATAAAGATATATAGACCGATTGCCTGTAAAGAGAGCGAAATTACTGTCATGAACAGCATATAGAAAGCTGCTTGTCTAATTTCCATAAGAAGGTTCGAAGCATTAATAGCTGGTTTGGGCGTATAAAAGCATACCATATAGGTGATCCCAGACAAAGTCTGCTTCGAAGTCTGTTATGGAAATCAGACAAATGTGTCCGCATGTTTTCTGGTCACTTTGTGCTGGTTGTTAATGCTATGTACTACTTTTAACATTCTACGTATTTGAATCAGCCAATTGGAGACTGTATATACGTCGTGGTCTTAGCCAATCAGAAACCGCCGAATCCGCTTTTGAAAGGCTAAAATACATAAAAGGAGAGCAGCTGTCCTTTAGATTAGAAACCCAGTGGTTCCGGGCACAGAGTAGGACCGATGTATCCTCCTGCATGTCGTAAATGGGGGGCCCCGCGGTTCCGGGCACGATCTAATTGGAGGCCCCGCGGTTCCGGGCACAGAATAGGACCGATGCATCCTCCTGCACGTCGTAAAAGGCGTCGTAAAAGGCGATCTAATTGGAGGCCCCCGCGGTTCCGGGAACAGAATAGGACCGATGCATCCTCCTGCACGTCGTAAAAGGCGATCTAATTGGAGGCCCCCGCGGTTCCGGGAACAGAATAGGACCGATGCATCCTCCTGCACGTCGTAAAAGGCGATCTAATTGGAGGCCCCCGCGGTTCCGGGAACAGAATAGGACCGATGCATCCTCCTGCACGTCGTAAAAGGCGATCTAATTGGAGGCCCCCGCGGTTCCGGGAACAGAATAGGACCGATGCATCCTCCTGCACGTCGTAAAAGGCGATCTAATTGGAGGCCCCCGCGGTTCCGGGAACAGAATAGGACCGATGCATCCTCCTGCATGTCGTAAAAGGCGACTAACTGGAGGCACTACGGTGTAGGGCCGATGCATCCTCCTGCACGTCGTAAAAGATTATATACCCCGCGGTTCCGGGAACAGAATAGGACCGATGAGAGAGTGCGGTTCCGGGTGTGTGTGTGTGTGTGTGTGTGAGAGAGAGAGAGAGAGAGAGAGAGAGAGAGAGAGAGAGAGAGAGACTTGTGTTAAGCACAGTAACCTGTCAGTCACTCACATTGTGCTTGCCATGGGTCTGTATTTTGTCACCATCAGTAACCGCTATTGGATCGAACAGTGCCAGTAAAAGGCAAATGAAGGAGGCCTGGAGACGAACATAGGCCTATTGCCGGGTACCCGGCTAAACGAGTACGCCCTACTCACATGCCTTAGCTTGAATCGTGGTCTTAGCCCATCTATGCACTTAAACGTTGCAAAATAATAGGCGTCGCCAATAATGGAACGTAGAAAAGGGGCTCTTTTTGCTCTCCGGACCTGAGGCCCGCTGCAGACAACGAATCTCAAGGTGAAGGACACGAGGTGTGGTGTATCGCAGGACTTGTCGCTTACTTCCCAGTTGACCCCGGTCCATATTTCGCTGATTGGCGTCAGATGCAAGTGTATGCGACCAATTTGTTCCGTGTTGTTAAGCAGAGTCGGGTCAGTTTACTCGAACCCGCTATCTGTGGATTGCATTTTAAGGGCTTCATCAGTTACTCAAGGACACTCAAAATATTAACACAAAAGGTTTCCTAATGTAATGTTCTAATTCTCTGTGATTACTAAGGCTTAGTAAAATGTGCATTCATACCGCTGTTAATTTTACACACTTATTAAGTTTTAATTAAGTCTAATTAAGATAAATGTTTATCGTCTAATTTGGTTTTCATTGGCCACACTACTTTCTGTAATACAATAACTCCAGGTGGCCCTGGTTAGCGGGACCGTTCGGCCCCTTGTAGGTCTCCTAGGTAACCTTAACTTGTTTTGCCGATGTATTTCTGTTGTCGATTACTTTTTTTGTATGTTAGAGTGTCCATAAAGATATATAGACCGATTGCCTGTAAAGAGAGCGAAATTACTGTCATGAACAGCATATAGAAAGCTGCTTGTCTAATTTCCATAAGAAGGTTCGAAGCATTAATAGCTGGTTTGGGCGTATAAAAGCATACCATATAGGTGATCCCAGACAAAGTCTGCTTCGAAGTCTGTTATGGAAATCAGACAAATGTGTCCGTATGTTTTCTGGTCACTTTGTGCTGGTTGTTAATGCTATGTACTACTTTTAACATTCTACGTATTTGAATCAGCCAATTGGAGACTGTATATACGTCGTGGTCTTAGCCAATCAGAAACCGCCGAATCCGCTTTTGAAAGGCTAAAATACATAAAAGGAGAGCAGCTGTCCTTTAGATTAGAAACCCAGTGGTTCCGGGCACAGAGTAGGACCGATGTATCCTCCTGCACGTCGTAAAAGGCGATCTAATTGGAGGCCCCCGCGGTTCCGGGAACAGAATAGGACCGATGCATCCTCCTGCATGTCGTAAAAGGCGACTAATTGGAGGCACCTACGGTGTAGGGCTAATTGGAGGCCCCCGCGGTTCCGGGCACAGAATAGGACCGATGCATCCTCCTGCACGTCGTAAAACATTGGAGGCCCCCGCGGTTCCGGGAACAGAATAGGACCGATGCATCCTCCTGCACGTCGTAAAAGGCGACTAATTGGAGGCCCCCGCGGTTCCGGGAACAGAATAGGACCGATGCATCCTTCTGCATGTCGTAAAAGGCGACTAACTGGAGGCACTACGGTGTAGGGCGAGAAAAAAAACATAGATTATATACCCCGCGGTTCCGGGCAGAGAGAGAGAGAGAGAGTGTGTGTGTGTGTGTGTGTGTGTGTGTGTGTGTGTGTGTGTGTGTGTGTGTGTGTGTGTGTGTGTGTGTGTGTGTGTGTGTGTGTGTGTGTGTGTGTGTGTGTGTGTGTGTGTGTGTGTGTGTAGTTGCAAGTGACCTTTAATGGCGCATTAAAAGTCGGTTAGTTTAAATAGGAATGCTATGGGCAATCCTCAATCGTTGAGTGGCGCTTTTCAAATGCCGATCACACGTTTACAATAATTATTATTATAGTTAAATGCAGTGTAACCTCTAATCTTCGATACAACCTTTTAGCAAGACTCTACCGTCATTGAAGGTCCGCAGTTTGCTGGAAATATGCGTCACGATCTGGCCAGAATACTTTGAAACCTTTCTAGTCATCAGAACAATTATTTGCTTACTTTTAAGTTTTGGTCTACAATGACTTCGACATCATTTAGACTAGCTCAAGCAATGCTTTTGACGGAAACTTGAAGCCTTGAAGGTACTATAATTATCAGTTAAACTTAATTTTTTTAGTTAAGGATGAAGTTTAACTGGAGTAAAATAGTTCAGTTAAAACCAAAGTTTAACTAATATTATTTAGTTATTAACTGAAAATTTTAAATTAAAAATCAGAAACTATTACTCACTGCAATGCGCTGCATGTTGCATCATTGCTTGCATTATCAACTATCTTCATTATTTTCTGGTGGAACTGTAATAGGACTATTTGTCTATTACATATTCCATAGCCTAGTTTTGAATGTGAAATTCTCATGTTCATTATTACAGTTCACTTAACCTCTGTTATTGTGAAAATGTTTGTAAAAAGGGTTGTTAAGCAGTTGGAAACAGTTTAACAAACTATTTTAAGTTTAGTTAATTTAGGGTTGTTTACAACATCAGTTGCCAACTTTAGTTAAACTGTTTAATTTTAGTTGAAAAATAGTTCAAGTTAAACTGTAAAAAAATTTAGTGTCCATCACTGCTAATTAGGCCTATACGTCTAGGTAATTAACCAACCACTAAATAAAATTAAGCCTACACTTAACGCCAGTCTCAACTCTCGATCAGTATTCAAACGGACTGCATGCAAGGTATCGACCTCAGTCCTGACATAATGCTGGAATACATCTAAGAAACCTCTTTCTGTTTTTGTCGGTGAAATAACGAAACCGAAAAATACTCAAAGCGCATTTTTAAAAGCCTACTTGGTTTGCCTCCTCCTTTGTAGAGGTTCTGTCCAATCCAAGTTCCATATTGCGACATGAAGTAAATAAACGAGGGCAATTTAACAACTCCAGATTGACCGTGTTTCAAGTCAGTGTGGCATTCCATCGACCAAGAAACTGCACTGGCTTCCAGCTCTGCACTCCAGTACTGTGTACACAAAAATTAATAACATTGTTATAGTCCAAACGCAAATACCATTTGCGGAATCTAGCTAAGCTATTATTTTCATCTCGCTGAGAATTCAGAAATCATTACGGGGAGGGGAGATGGTTGAATGGTAACACGCTGACACGAAGATCAGAAGGACGCGGGTTCGATACCTGCTAGCCCATAAGGTTGACTCAGCCTTACACTCCATAGAGGCGACTGCGAAATGAGCAGTAGAATAGATAGGCGCCTTTCAGGCTGCCATACAGCTAAATTCGACTCCGGTTAAACTTGTTATCATCTGTTACTACCATGTCATGTAATCTTACTGCTTACTTGTCAGTTTGAATTAATAAACGAAGATTATAATTATTATTATTAATACTATTATTATTATTACTACTACTGCTGCTGCTGCTGCTGCTGCTGCTGCTGCTGCTGCTGCTGCTGCTGCTGCTGCTACTACTACTACTACTACTACTACTACTACTACTACTACTACTACTACTACTACTACAGCATGTCTGCAGACTTACCATCTTCATCATTCCAGCCGCCGCCGGTTGTGAATAGCCAAGAGAACCACTGATGTCATTTCGTATGCTGTTGTGTGTCGCCAGAAACTCAATTCGCTCCGCTTGGGTCATGACCTGAGGCTCACTGTCTGATCGTCGGTGTCTCGTTCTGTCAGTCGCTCTCTCCGTCTTCTTGTCGCTGGAGGCGCTGCTGGTAAGTGGTCGATCATGGCTATTCGACCAGACGACACCAACAACTGACAATAGAACACCACAGTAATTAAAACAACACCAATGAAACGCCACACGCGATTAAATTCGGGAGTAAGACGAGCGATACATCATAGATAGTCTATGACTTTCTTACTCGCTACAAGTTTAGTAGGCACAAGACATCAACCGATGACACCCAAAACCAAGGCATAATCAGGTCAATATCCAGAAGGTCAGTTCATTCGTTACGAGAAAGAGGCAACCAATGGTAGATAAGGAATTTTAAAAGGGAAAGTCTTAAGCTGAGAACGATATTACGTGATCTACTAAGCAGAAGCTGAACATAACACTCGTGAATTTCCAGCATTATCCAAACATTAATTTGAACTTCGACAATTGAAGTCAATTTTAGATATTCCGCTCAGGTTTTCAGTCATTCTGTACAAAGGTATTAATCGAAGCAAACAAGAGTTATAGCCAATTGGCCATGAAGATCAGAACAATTATTAACCCTCATGTCTATCCTAACTATAGGCCTAGTTACTCTTGACGCTTAACCCCTTTTTCGACCCACAGCTAAAATCCCTCTTTAATGAGTTGATAGTCATGATAAAAGGTCGAGTAGTGGCCAGTGAAGAAAATGATGACAGATCTGTTGTATAAGAAGAAGATAAGTAGTGTTGTCTCTTAAGCTATAGGCCTAGTCCCGAAAGACAGCAATGGGTATGAAATGTTGGCGACTTCACTTTTCTTAACCTCGGCATATATGGGGCGGATGGCCAGCCATTTCCCTTGTCTTCCCAATGATAGTGTACGGTACAAATTATAGCTGAATTGACTAGGGGTGCAAGTGGAGCCGAAATCTGCTGGTCAGTAACCGATAGCTAGGTTTGTTGATGCTGCACAGACCGCCAATTAAGGTTATTAATTTCTTAATGACTGGTGATTAGGCAGATCAGTATTTTTAAGCTGAAGCCCTAAATCGTTTAGAAACTTTCCACTGTTAATTAAACAATAAACAGAAAATCGATCTAAACAAATGCAATTCTATTTGGGTTCGATTTAATTAACCCATTCAGCTCGAACTTTGACTTAATTAGGCTATTTGACCAAATTAATAAATTGATTGCAAAGAATAATGTTCGTTGCCTGGATAGAGGAACTGCACCGTGGGACCTTTCAACCTTGAATTGAGGCGCTCTATAACGTCAAAAATTGAACCAACTACCTGGATCTTACTGACACTATTTGAAAATGCCTCAGTGAACAATCTATTCTCCCTGACTCATCTTCTATGTAGCTCTGAGAAATTTTGGAGATGCACTTTACATTACATAGTTCTTCAATTAAAAGGAAATAAACTATAAACACCTGAAGATTATATTAATTCAATGATTGAAATTTCAGGTATTTTCAGAGTAGCATTGAGATTGAATCTTACCGGCGAGTCCAAAAAGCAGGTTGAAGGCGTAGTGGATCATTTCCCAAGACTTTCTTCTCTAACGTATAACAATTAAACTCCTAGGACGAAACTCAAACGAGAATAAGAAACACTTCTACAAAAATAAGAAGCTAGTTGCTCGGCAGACGGCCGCAAATGACGTGCCTGCAGAGAAATATAACCGCGATCAAATGCATCGTCCTTGTGACCCGTCAGCAACCAGTGGCATTGCCATGGAAAGCAAGAAGACGTACAGACGGACTGAGGCAGACAAGCAGAAAGACAAAGGCACACAGAGAGGCTGAGTTTGCAGGCGGTCGATTGTAACATTAGCGACAAATTTTTAGCAAACAAACAGTCAAAGCGACGGATATGTGCTGCCAATGTTTGTCTGCGCTCAGTGATATTGATTTCAGAGAGGGCAGTGGGGAAAGGGGTCTCTCGGCAACATGTCCAACTGATCCTAGCATGAGCAAACGACGGAATTTTTATGCCAATGTCAGTTGGAGCAGGCCCAAAGAAAAGGCAATCGACCTGGTATTATTCCAGGCACTATGCAACGGTAGGCTATATTGTCTGGTGTCCATGCAAGCCTCATCATCATCATCATCAGTTCCTGACGCCAGCCATTTGGCATCCATATAATTATATGAATGAGTACCACATAAGCCTACCAGACCCTTAATAAATGATGAATAAAAGAAACGAGCGACCGAATGCGTTAAAATAATGAATAATGTAAAGATGGGTTAATTACAGACAGATGGACGAACCAACGACCTGGTGGGACGAACGGACTGCCGGTGTCACAAATAGAGTATCCTCATAAAATTATATCCGCTTAGTATCTGGCTGGATGAATCTGAACGGGAGGAACTATCCCCTCGTGCAAACTTATTCCCCATGAGTCGTTCAAAATCATCCATCTTCAATAAGTATCCCCCTGCAACTTAATTACCATTCTGTGTAACGCACAATTAATAAATAATAATTATTTCATAGCTGCAAATACATGCCACGTTTCTAGTAACATCAACTTATACTACGCTGTCGTTGATTCTGACTTATTCACGACGCACAATGAGCCTAGACCGATTAAGTAGGCGATTAAGTCTAATTTGGCAGTTCTCAGCATTGAAAAAAAGGTTTCGGATCAAATCGATTTTTACAAAATAATAGATGCGTTTGCATCTGCAACAGCTAGAAAAATTAGCTTGTAGCCAGTAGGCCTAGCTTTGAACCTGACTTTGCCAGCAACGGGCATCATCAGAATGGGTCGTGGAACGCAGCTGAGTAGTCCTATTGACCCCCATCGATCATCTGCTATTTTTTCGTGGTAATAAATAAATGAGAAGGCGTGGCAAAACCATTTATATGTTTATCTCCTTTTCATAAATTTAAGTAGAACCAAACATGCCTTCAGTTACAATGTTACACGCTGCTCTTTTGAGGTGCGTTGATGAAAATCCATTACACATGGATGATGAGGGGAGGGACGGGGGTCTATGGAGACCGGTTGGAATGGGGTTAAAACTGAATTTGTAGGGTTGGAATGCCCATTTCAATGGGCGCCACGCCATTTAAGGTCCGTGCACGTGCACGGACCGTGCTAGCCCGAGATTTAAATCTCTCAAATAAACCACCTTCGGGAAGCGAACCGCAATCCGCATGCTCTCTAACACAGAGGCGCATGAGACGCGCAGCCTATGCTCTTACCAATGTAACTAACTGGGCCAACAAAGCAAATTGTGTAATAGTAATATCGGTCCGTCTGTCGGCAAATGGTTTTGACACTAAAGAATTCACGTGATTTTGACCCAGGAGAAGTCGAACTCGCATTTGCACATGATATTGGCTTCCCGATAGAACTACGGGGCCATCTATTTATATTCGCAGATGCAGCATTTGGTATGTATTTATGTATGTAAGTATGTATGCATGTAATGTATGTATGTATGTATGAGCACTTGCTATATCGCCCCTTCAAGATTTCTAAGGCGCTCCCGACTACAGCGCGGACACTGAATCAGTTTCAATTGCAGTGAAGGAAGGGTCCCTACGCGGCGGCAGGTGGAAAGCAACCCTCCGACTGCAAGGCACCGAACATACCCCTACACCACCGCGCCCCACCATGTGGAATATCTGCGCACATCCTCATTCCCACATGACAAAAGAGATAGGCGTAATAGCAGATTCATAAACAATATGTTTACATTGCCCTACAAGGCGCACGAGTCCTTTTATCGCCTTCCATTTTCATGTACAGGCAGCGCACAGCGTCCTGTGTACATAATCAGCCACTGTCGTATGCCGCTAATTGTCTGCCAATAAGGAATGTTTTATGTGGTTTGTTGCCACAGTTCTTCCAGTCAATGGTTGCTATAGTGATGCGGTACAAACAGCTGATTCGCTAGTTTCAGCTATGCATACATGGGTGTAGGCCTATACATATTGTTCGAGGTCCACTTCACCAAATGCAGGACATTTAGACCAGAAGCAGCATTCACATCACATGGCAACTCTGCCGGTCGTATCAGACCCGAGACAGACAACAATGACGTACAAACAATAATGAGTCGTCTATTGTCTCCAAATTCAAGATGGCCGCCACCTATTAAAGTCTATCGATTATTGTATTATAATCTGACTCATATATAGAGGGTTGAAAAGTGCTATATAATTATCCAGATACTTGTATAGCGCCTTTTGAACACCTCATGAAAGCGCTACACGCATTACTGCCTAACTGATACAATGCATTGAGTTTTAAGACAGTATGAAAATGTATTCAACACAGAGTAAAATGCTAAAGTAGGCATACATATCTTATTATATGCAGCGGCATAGAACTGCAAGAGTCCAACGCAGGGGTAGACACGATGGGCACAATCGAAGAGAAAATACGCCTGTGAGTAGTCCCTCGAAGGGGCGCTATATAAATTAATGGACGAATGATTGAATATGCATACACACGAAACATACATACGAACCGAGTCTTAGCTACACGTCGCCATAGCAACCCCTCAGAAGCGTTGTATACTGAGGCAGAAGGATCAGTTGACTAAGCCATACACACGACCTCTGCTGCATCCAATGACGACTGAAAACACATTGTGTGTACACTAGCGTTGCTAGTGGTCGTAGTGGACTATACAGTCGACAAGAATCAGAAATCAATGCGGGAAGAGAAGAAGGTCGTTTGTTTGCACTAATCACATGAAAGACTACGTCAAAACACTTTCACAAATGGCGCCATATAAAAACATCTTCAGCTGAGGATTGCGAAATGAATTATTTGTCCTTTACCTGCTGCCCCATTCGTGCTCCATTACTATGTATGTATTTATTAGTGCCACTTCCTAATGTTAGACATCGATCGATGGCGCTGAGCAGTTGTGCGTGAGAGGCTGTGCCCTACATGGTCTTCACACAGTGACCATCTCAGGGGACACAAATCGTTATCACCTCGTGACTAGAATAGAAAGGTTACTCAGTTGCTGGACTGCTGTTACGACAACAGTGTGTGTGTGTGTGTGTGTGTGTGTGTGTGTGTGTGTGTGTGTGTGTGTGTGTGTGTGTGTGTGTGTGTGTGTGTGTGTGTGTGTGTGTGTGTGTGTGTGTGTGTGTGTGTGTGTGCGTCAGCGGAAACATCCTTCAAACTCCAGGATCGTTTATTTAACGACGCCCTCATATCGACGATGATTGGCGTTTAAACTCCGCATTTCCGGAGAAAGAAAATTGTTTTCTTGTCACGGGTTACGTGGTTATGAAAAGTATTTTAAACTCACGTGACGGTGACTGACATAGTTGTGCAACCTTACTGCTTACATGTTCCGAAATTGTGTGTATGTAGCCTGTCTCATATGGGACATTTGAATTTAAGGTACAAATTCTTCTGGGTGCGACGCACCCGCTGAACTTTCTCTCTGGGTGCATTCACACCCAAGGCTCCCAGCATGGGCGTCCGCAGATATTTTTACGGGAGGGGGGAAAGACATAATGGTCACGGTTAAATTTTTTAGCAAGAGCTTGAAAAATGCAAAACAGGAAATTAAGAACATGGGTATTTTTCGTATGCGTTTTTAAATGTAAAATTTAAAACAATATCCAAACAAATTTTGTTTGGATATTGTTTTTAAATTAGTGCTTCAGTGCAAAGAAATTTGTTAAACACCAAAAAGTAGTAGGCCTAGTTAAAAAAAATAGGTAGGCTATTACGTCTCCAGCTGGGGCGAGTGCCCTCTCTTTCCCCTATGTACTGGCGCCCATGGCTCCCAGAGAGTCGGCGCCTATGGTAAGAAAGGTCACATACTTTGAGCTATCAGCAGCGGATTTGCTTAATTCAGGTGAAGTAAGTTAACTTTAGTAAAGTAAAGTAATCGCTTGCTTGTTAGGCCTATACGTTTCTATCGGTATAATTCTACACCAACTATAGCTGTTTCATACTCGTTACGACCCAGAACCCACAATTATACTTTATACCCAGAGTTCTATACAAGCCTACACGTTGACCATAGGGTATCTGAATAATTCTAACATTATTCTCTTTTCACTTTATAGTAGCTTTTGTGTGATGTAGGTTGCGAAGCGGTGTGTCTTCATGCTTGATGCATAGGCTAATAAACGAATATATCATCATCTTATCACCCCGATTGTCTAGTGCTTGTTAAATTTATTAGACTTAGCTAACTAGTTAAGAATTTTTATGTTATATCTCACTTGTGATTTAATACTACTGCCAAAAATATGCTTTTCTTACAGGTGGCCCATGAGCGGAACCTAGGTCCCTTAGGGTCGTAGTCCTATTGATTCCCTTGTTGCTAGTCTTGTGCCTTTTGTACTTGTTTTTCGTCGTCAATACTCATACTTGAGATCAATTTGGTTATGGTTATGGCCATGGTTATATATACATAAATATTTCCAAATTTCTAAATACAATACAATACAATAAATACAATACATACATACACACTTACTTACTAACATACATACAAACACACATACATGCGTACATGCATATATGCATAGTGCATATATAGGCCTACATGCAGACATGCATATACATTATTATACATACATATGCATATATGCAGAGGTGTGTGACAGGCTACTTCTTGCTTTGAACCGATCTACATAGTTTAAATGTATAAATAAAAGTCTCAGATTTATTGCGTTTAAATTATACAGATGCTCATGTGCAGCAGTCAAAATATCGTTAACCGTAAATTAAATTTAGATCTGTTGTTTTGAATCGGTTTTAAATGCGTTCTGCGCATGTCACGGATCACGCTGCTCGCTGCATTGACTTCTGTGTAGGCCTAAAGGGAGTCAGTGCATTGTATTATATTGTATTGTATTGTATTGTATTGTATTGTATTGTATTGTATTGTATTGTATTGTATTGTATTATTTGATCAATAATTTATTAAGTGCCTCTTGTACGGTGAGGCGATCGAGCATGGACGACCAAAGAAATTTTTGCAAGGGGCAGAAACATGTAGCACAAAAACCTTTTTGGACTACATTCATACATACATACATGCATACATTCATACATACATACATACATATACATACATACATACATACATACATACATACATACATACATACATACATAAATACATACATAATACATACAATGATATATATGCGTTTATATATATATGGTTTATACATACATACATACATACATACATACATACGTTACATACATACATACATACAGACATACATACATACATACATACATACATACATACATACATGTCACATACATACATACATACATACATACATGTGTAGGCCTACATACATACATGCATACAAACATGCATATTGTATTATATGATCAAGGGGTTATTCGGTGCCTGCTTGTAGGGTTGCGGGTTCGAATCCACCTGGACAGCCGCCGCGTAGGGGTTGCAAGGGGCAAGTCCTTCACTCGCAATTGCTCATGCGCTTCGGTGTGAAACTCCGATTCAGTGTCCCGCTGTAGTCGGGAGCGCCTCTGAGTAGAAATCTTGAAGGGGCGCTATAACAAGTGCACATACATACATACATGCACATACTGTATATACATGCATACATATTAGTTTACATACATACATAATATATATATATAATTTATATATATACATACATACATACATGTACATGCTTGCATGAATACACTCATGTAATTTTGTTAAATGTCGTGGGCAAGTCTTAGTCTCACTTTAAATTTCTGTGAAATCAGCAAGTGTAAGGAAGCACTTCTGATTAGGCCTATATTGATTTATTTCACTATGTTTACTAATGCTTACTTACACTGTTTGCTCGCTTCCTGACCGCCACAATAGCACGTAACATACACCCGCATTCCATAAATGATAGATTTATGGTCCTATGGACTGTGCATGAACCATAGATAAATTATACCTATGGCATGCCCCACTCTCTGCTTACATGACCGTGACGCCGTGACGTGACAAGTTACCAGTGCAGAGGTGATTTATGGCAAGCGTGGTAGCGCGAGCTTACAATTATGGTGACCATTATGTAATCTCGCGCTACCGTGCTCGCCATAAGTCGTTCTCTGCACTATTATGGTTGTTAGGTCAGAGGCTCAGATGGGCAATGGGTAAGCCTCCTGAAGCTGAACGCTTTTTCACATTTGTAATGCAAAATTCGACATCTCAGTGAACTTAGTGAAGCACTAGGCCCTACTACTCCTTTGGGTAGCATACACAGCAGTTTTCAAAACAGAAAGTTCAACAAATAGAGCCACTGAGTCAGGTATTGTTGACGCAAATGCTCAAGTAACTCGTGTCATATGAATTCATTTAGATATTGTATGAAAAAGTTTACGACTATTTTCATGCAATAATGATGCCATAATCACGTACGGCACAACGAATACAATCAGATTAAAAGAAATAAAGAATCGGGCGCCCGTAGGACGTTGTTAGACTGCCAGAAATTATGGCAGGATTGGCAGCCAAAGTTAGCATTAAATTATTACATTATCAGTGGCCCTCAGCCAAGTACAGACAAAAGGTGGATAAAATTATACTTAATAAATTACTGAGTGCAGGGTTTCAGAGACAGACAGAGACAGACAGACAGAGACAGGCAGAGACAGAGACAGAGACAGAGACAGAGACAGAGACAGAGAAACAGAGACAGAGACAGAGACAGAGACAGAGACAGAGACAGAGACAGAGAGACACAGACAGAGAGACAGACAGACAGAGACAGACATATAGAGACATATATATATATATATATATATATTATTTCAAGCATACCTTAGCGCTGGAGCCGACTGATAGGTAAAGGCGAGGTTAAAGGGTATGCAGTGTATGTACGCCTGAAAGATAGAATCACCCTGGCCGTATATTGAACGTGTCTTTATGAACAACTGAGTCTTCGCTTCTACTTTGAGTCAAATACTCCCACACATATGTATTTTAGTATTTTATTTCAAGAGTCACCTAGACAGACAACACGCTTACATACGTCTCTGGACCTGCAGTTGTGTATCGTGTATCATGAAACATCCCTCATATACAGACTATAGAGGCAAAAATTCTGGCAGGGCAACATCCAGGGCAAAGGCTTTTTATCAGGGCATTTGCCCTTGCCTGCCCTGGTGTAGTGCCGCCACTGCACATTGTGTATAACAATCCAATACATTAACAATACATTATCCAGTATAGATATACATGTATTACATCAACTACTGCCTCCCGTGAAAACTGTTTCATACTCGCTACGCCCCAGAACCCACAATAGAATAATACCTAAGGCAAACTCTCTATCTCGTAAAACATTTGTCACACGGATGCTTTATACTTTTTTTTTATTTGATGATCTTTGTACACCAAAATGCGGATAGCAGTTGGTTTTTCAATAAAGGATATACTTACTTACTTATCCATATCTATAATTAGTCTATACAATACAATACAATACAACTTGAGGTCTTTTTGCACCTTTGCCTCCTCTTTACCTGCGAGGGCCTCTTTGCGATCTTCGACCCGTGGCCTTATGGTTGTCCCTCGCATGCGCTCTGCTACTGCCCACTCTAGGTGCTTTGCACGTGTTGGCCCATCAGCTTGGAACTCTCTTCCCCAATCTCTTCGCCTTGAGTTACTAGCCCTATCACCTTCCCAGTTCCGTAGACGCCTTAAGACATTTTTGTTCCCTGACGCAGGCACTGAAGCAGGTCGAGAGCGCAGCTGATTTTTGAGCAGCGCTTTATAAATGTTCGATTACAATTACAATTACAATTACAAATTGTATTACATTTTATAACGTGCCTTAATAAAACAAAGTCTTACTCAAAGGACGCGTTACAATGTACTTACTAATCATAGTACTTAGAGAAGAGATAAGTTTTAAGTTTAGATTTAAAAATATTAATTGAGGATGATCTTCGGATTAGTTCTGGTATAGTTCCATTCAGCTGGACTATCTACTTCAAACATTCTGTTTCCAAATTGTAGATTTGTTCTTTTTATTACAAAGTCTCTTTTCGAAGCCGATCGCAATCCACGTCTTGATTCAAGAGCAGCACATGGTGTGACTAAAGATGATAAGTAAGGAGGAGCAGAACCTGACATTATTTTGAACATAAGAAGACAGATTTTAAAGGATATCCGAGCCTGAATGGGTAACCAGTGTAATTGCTGAAGGGAGTTGGTGATGTGATCTCTAGGGCCAAGGTTCTTGACTAGACGAGCTGCAGTGTGGATAACAGAGGTAAGCGGTGAAAGGGTGGATTTTGGCAGACCATAGAGTATTGAGTTAAAGTAGTCAATCCTGGATAATACAAGTGAATGGACTAAGATATGAAGGCAATGCTCATTAAGGCAGCGCTTATTTGGCGTATTCGTCGGAGATGAAACAAACAAGCTTTAGTGATAGAGCCAATATGATTAGACATAGAAAGTTTACTATCAATAAAAAACTCCAAGATCACGAACTACATTAGAAGGCTGGATAGAGCAGGTTTCATCTAGTTGCAGGCAGATAGTTTTCAAGTCAAGATGTGGTCTGGATCGACGGTCAAACCAGATCAAACCCGTTTTTTGCGTATTTAGCTTCAGGCGCATGATGATGCACACCAAGACTGTATCCGATGGAAGCAAGCAATGAGTCTGGTTTTTGAGTTATCAATGTTAGTGGTCGAAAGTTTTATATATAGTTGGGTGTCATCAGCGTAAATATGGATAGAAATACCACAACTGGCACAACATTGTGCAATTTTGGCGATGTTAGATGTGTAGAGGATGAAAAGCAGAGGGCCAAGAATGGAGCCCTGGGGAATACCAAAGATCAAATTTGCAGTTTTAGAAAATTTACCACCAGAACAGACGTTGTGAGTCCTGGAAGTGAGAAAAGAGGAAATCCAGAGAAGTGCAGACGCAGAGATTCCAAATTACAAGAATCTGGAGAAGGAATCAAGTTCACATTGTTTTTGTAGAAGAGTCAGCAAGCATCTTTTCCACATGAATAATAGCAATTTCATCAAATGCTACAAGGGTATGCGACGGAGGAGGCAGATCTGAGAATTTTGGCGGAGGAGCATCTTTGGTTGTCTAGGCTCCTTTATTATAACCATAAGTTACGCACTTTTGTCGTTGGCTGCGTTATGACAGCAAGTTTTGAATAAACGAAAATACAATAGGCCCTATAATATATTCGATGCGTTAGCAGCGTTGAAATTATGAGTAACTCATATAAACAAATTTGGATTGCAGAAAAGACAGGTAAGTGAAATTCGGAAGCTCAGTGACTCAGCAATACAGTGTCATCGATTTGTAGCTGGACCAAGTTTTTGATGCTTTCATGTTACAAAAGTTAAACGTGGATTTGGACTGTTTAGCCTGCAATAATTATTGCTGGATTTAACCAAACTGTGTGACTGTGAGAGATGAAACGGACTTCGCTGATATTTTGGCCCAGCCGAGATTTTGGCCAATAACATTCGCTCACTTGCTGCAGGCTGCAGCGTTAAAGAATTAATTACATATTTGAGATTAATTTTATTAGATTTTATTGACAAATTGTTGTTATATAGTGTTGAAGTGTTCTATCTAGGCCTACACTTAGGCTACTCTCAGTCAGTGACCGCCACTTACAGTACTAGTGTGTATAAAGATTATAACTAAGAGATATATGAGGAAAAAACAACGGTCGCTTGCACCCACATTCGCAGAACCTTATCAACGGCCCTACAGAATAGAAAATCAAGAAAGGATCTGAGGGGATGGACCAAGCAGAGAATGGAGATATGGATGAAGATATAAAGAGACATCGAAAGGAGAAGGGACGTAGGGACATATGTCATTCGAAAAGGGACACTTTTTGAACTATCGCGCAGGTGCTTTCCGTGGGATAGTTTAGCACACATTTCATACTTCGAACAGCCCTATTAAGCGCCCTGGTCGATTGGTTAATGTGGTCGACGGAGAGTATGGGTTCGAGCCTCGCCGAAGAAGGAACTACTGTGTAAGGACCTTGAGCAGTTACTCTGTGTCAGGGATGGTCTGTCGTATGGTCGTGTGCATTTCGGAACTTTGAAAGGAGGGCAATATCAAAAATACAGTTATATTGTATTATTGTATAAGAATCCCAACAACAGGGCAACGTTGCGTGGCACCGGGCTTCGTATTACTATAAACAACTAACACGACAAATTAGTTTAGTACATCATGTTTAAAGAGTTTTTGGGCAGCACTGGGTTGGAAGTGGCAGTGAAGATTGTCACAAGCAGAACGAGAAAGATGGATAGGTATGATGATTGTATGATGCATCCGTTATTCTCGATAGAAGCACCAAATATTGGATAATGTTCTGAAACGTATAAAACAGACAATGCAATTTATTCATATAGAGCATCTATTTTTTTATATTTGTATACGTCATAAAATAAGAAACATTAGAACAGTAGTGTGGCAAAACTAATATTGAACATCTGTAATAGGCCTATAATTAGTTATAACTTCTATCGCGCCAGTATCTAAGGCACAAGGCATCGACCAATAGAGCACCAAAACAAAGTTGCAATCAGATCAGTGCAAGAGATAGATAATAAATTATCAGATGGCCTGGTTAAATAATGTTGAGTCTAAGGGATAAGGATGATGATGATGAGTCCCCTGCCATTGGTTTTTTTGCCAACCGGGGATGAGATGAATGAGGTGGTTTCCCATTGTCTTCCTCACAGACAATTGTGGGTGAGCAACTTGTTCAGGGTTACTACGCAGTGGCTTGAGGTAGATTCGAACCTGTGACCCTCCGGTTACAAGGCACAGAACATACAGCTACACCACCACGTCCTACTGCTTTAAGTATCGTGGTTGTTGGGAGTTCAGTGTTTTATAAGCACTAATAATTGATTCCGAGTTACGTTTATTATAATAGTTTGCTCAGACAGGAAGCAAAATATTTCATTGGTACATGTGCATCGAGTCGGTGCCCCGCTTTTTTTGTAGTGCAGCTTCTAGTGCACGCGGCTGTTTGCCATTGTAACGCCTCATCACTGCAGCCAATGCCATACGAGACACAACAACACCATAATATGATTATACAACGTGTAGTCCCTTTGGTCATCCACCCCCAACTATTAGTTTACCGTGCCCCACAACAACAACCGAATTCTACTAACCACATAGGCAGGTAGTGTCGTTGACTGGTGTGCACTCTGTGACTGGCTGACATCGCGGAAAAGCCTCTAAAGTCCACAAAGTAAAAAAGCAGCATTAGCAAACAAGTGGGAGAACTTGATTAAGACATGCAAAGTACAATTCTTAGAGAAGGCTTGAATGTAAGTTTATTCATTCCAGTCTTAGAATTGCACTGCAAGGGTAACAGTAATAATTATTGGCCTATGCAATACTTTTGTTAATCAATCAATCAAGTCATTTATTGAACCATACATCCAGAACAAGTTAACAGATGATTGAAGAGAAGGATACATCAACCAGAAATAAATTCAGGTAAAACAATGTGGGTGTATAGTTGTGTACTGTAGAAGATTGGTTAATAATGGAGAAATGGGTCAAAAGGAAGGAACATGAAGAAACTTACATGAAGGAACCTTTTGTCAAAATGTTTTACATCTGTCATTGGATAATAGTTATAACCACTTTATATATAGCTTAATTGGACAACTACTTTTTCTATCATAGGCTGTTATAGAAACTTTCCGAATTACAGTAGGGATTAGCGAAGCAATGTCTATGCACTAAGCTCACCACAAAGGTTTTCCACGCAGTGCTGAAATCCAGCCGGGCACTTGGAACACGGTTGTCCAATTCCATATGGTCGCGTACCTTTGATATTTCCACTATCAAACACATAAACAAGTCAAATAGTCATTCTAATGCAGAATATGTAACATAAACTATTTATATATAGGCATACTATTTTGGTCTAATTTAATTAGCGTATGTAATAGAAATATTAGCGTCTGTTGAGAGGAGTCCTTGTGGTGACCCAGGCAACCTGATTGCGGTTAGGTGCCTGGTCGTGCCATCAATACACTATGATAATTATGTACTAGGCCATCGATACCTGGGAAGTGAATGTGAGTCCTGCCCCATGTCCAGAACGTGAGGATTCGTCATTGCCGCCTCAATGGCAGATCGTAGATCACGAAATGAGCGCATACCCTACGTTCCACTACATGTAGAGAAATGGGCGTTTCACCTACTTTTGTGTAGGCTATATATTGTATTGTATTGAAACATTTATAAAGCGCCTCTAGTAGGGTGAACCGTTCAGAGGCGCTCCCAGTGCGCAAGGCCACGTGAGAAGAAATAAGTTTTGAGAAAAGCAAAGGAAGATATTAATAACAGGCTTGTAATATATACATATATATATAATTATATATATATTTCATATGAACTTATATATTATATAATTATATAGGCAATTTAGTTGGCTCAACATTAATCTGTGCAGGTTTTAATATGCTTCGCTATTGATAACTCTTCACCCTGGGGCAAATATAAATCGAGAACGACTTGTCGCCGTTCCAGGAATGTTGCAATCATGGTATAGGAAAGGAGGATATGAATAATAACTGACTAACAGGCATTCTTGCACTATGTCTGTCGTTTGTCCAGACATATCAACTACGTTTATGCCGCTTTCAGCGTCAAAACTTGCTACTGCCCTAGGCTACTCTGTATGCGCCAGTCCAAAGTCTGGATAAAGGAGGAGGGCGAAGCTAATCATCTGTGTTATGACACAGTTCAGCGTTAATCGAAAGAACTGACCATGTAGTATAGTATTCTAAATATAGCATGGTAAACCGAAAACGCTAACACGTATAGGCCTACTGACAACCCTTAACGGTAGGCCAAGGACCAATATACACAGGACTGGAATCTCCTTATGTAAGCGCGTTGGAGAGAAAATGGCGGCCCATGGAGCCTGGCCACCTAGCGACAAAGGTGTAGAACCTCGTGCTTACCATGCTAAACGCCTATCTCCGTAGTTTAGATTATTTAACTGAACGTCATTAAAAATAGCTTTACATTTATTATTATTAACCTTTCTTTGATCCTTAGAAACTGAAAGAAAAATAATCCTGATTTGATTTTCCTCAAATTCGTGCAATTAATCGCAGAACAACACATCGGGTCGTCCATGCTTTTTAATGTCCATAGACCCTTCTTACACCCGCATCGCCAGGTGGCGCCAGGCTCGTAACCTTAAACCGGAAGTACACGATATTTTCACGAGTAACCAATCCTTTAATATAGAATTCTTGACGGTAGGCTAATCAATTTGTTAAGACGGAAAGTAGAGTGTTCTGCCTTACCCTGGGGAATAGTTGCAGACGATTAACTGAGCGGGAGAAGTAAGACCACTCCCATCAAGGCGTGAGCAAACCTTCGAAGCACATCCGAGGTACATCGTCTCGGCCCAAACAATCTGCAAGTTTAAAATATTCTGTAGCAGGACCTGTTCTTGTGTAATAATAGTCACTTCATTAAAAGAACATTTTATTAGCATAGCGTTATAGAAGCATAGCGTTATCGTGCACGAGAAGTTAACCGAAGACCAAGTGTTTATTAGATTTCTGTACACCAAGTGTGATTAGCAATTGGTTAATAAAGAATATAGGCCCTACTGACTTACGCATTTACTTACTTAGGAAAGGTCAAAGATGCAGTTACGAAGTTGTGTAGTTCATTGACACATACTGGGCATTAATCTTGCAAATCCGGATGCCCAGTGTTATAGTGAAATTATTAGAGGAAGGCAGTACTACCAGAGTAACAATAAAATTTGACTCCAGCATCGTAGTTTAACGATTGCCATCATTAATGAAAATAGCAAATTTTAATGAAAATCTGTTCAGCTGTTGTTCTGTGTTCTTTGTTAAATCCATATAGAGCCCATGCTGTTTATATCTGAAAATGTATATTTTTTGATCCGTTTATAATTCCTCAGATGTCTATATTACTTCAGGAAATAAAATAAAATTTTGATATTGATTAAAGGCTTAATGAGCACAAACCTGTGAGTAGTTACCGCAGATGTCGTATGTACAATAACGAGTTGGACTGTTGTAGTAGTAACTATTTCTCTCTGCCGCCCATTCACCAACAACATCGCGTGCTTTCAGGCTCAGATTCCTCATCACATTATCTTAAAATATCAACAATTATACATACTATACATTCCAACAGAATAAAATAATAAAATAATTCCTTGCCGGGTTATATTAAAATTGACAGGTTTAACATTCAAATAAAATAAAATAAGTCATCGCATAGCCTACTATCTCAAAATATTTCAACGATTTATATAAAAATGATAAAACGAAAAAAACTAAAATACTAATTTCTTGGATGTAGTCATGAATGTCTGTATAATGTATGTATATTTCCTGTAAGTCTGTCTGCTGTCTATCTATCTGTCTGTCTGTCTGTCGATCTGTCTGTCTATCTCTATATCTATTATTTTATCATTTATTATCTATGGCTTATTCTGTTTTGCTCTTGCTCATATCGGTTCTAACTTGTGTGATATGCATGCATACATACATACAGGTGTGCATATACTTGCACAAGCACACGCTTGCATATAAATGCATACTTGCATATATGTGCTATACAAATATACAAACAAGTATAGCAGCATACACACATAGGCTGACATAAATACTGCTTAACAGAGCAGAATAAACTCATAGCTGTGCCTCCATGATTACTACGAAGCAATTAAAGAGAGCCTCATGAGACAGCATCTACTCTTCTGAGAATTAGGAATCTTCGGCAGATGTCCGTGCATCGATATGTTGTAACTGCTCCTCACTTGTTTTGCTTACTTTATGATGCAACAGAAACTGTGATTACAACAACAGCCACGAGGGCGACAACAACAGCAACAACATTAAAAAATTAACATATATAATAGTAGTAGTTGTCGTTGTTGCAGCAGCAGCAGTAGAAGTAGTATTTACGCTGTCGCATAATATTGGCTATGCACGATGGGACCCTAGAACTCTGATTTTAAAATAATAATAAGTTAATTAATAATAATAATAAATAATAATAATAATAATAATAATAATAATAATAATAATAATAATAATAATAATAATAATAATAATAATTAAAAAAATAAAGCAGACATGAAATTAATAACAAAACGATAATAATTCTACCATCCATTGCATATATGTTCTGTCCAATTCGGTCTGGAGCGGATGAATATCGGAAATCAAAGTCATGAATGTTGAGCGCTGGATCTCGACCCCATTGACATTTATCCACCCATTGCTGCGCCATATATTCCAGGTCACCTCTCCAGAGCTAAAACCAATTCACCTTCCTGATATCAACTAATTCGCTTGTACAACCTTCATAATTCGACTTTCTATAGGCAGTGGTAAAGTTCTTCATTGTACTTCTAAAGCGCCACTCTAAAGCCAAGCGCAGGGCACCAGCTTATTCACGAGCGCTGAAACTCAACCAGAAATTATCAGGAAATTGCAGCTCCGCCTTTGTATGTTGAAGCAACTGCAGTCTATTGGTTAGCTGAGAGGTTGGGCACTCATATCCTAGCAAGAGGAGAATTTTTTTAGATTTCGGTTCCATCTGCGACCCTAGTCAACTTTTCAGCTATGATGAGTACACAATAGAGAATGGCATTACGTTAATGGAGGGATAATACAGACAATGTTTTACGTCGTGATCTGAAAGGTAGGGAGAGCTGTTTGGCAGTGATCACTCTTCTGCAGTATTTGCTGTTATCGTCATCTTTTCATCATCAATCATCATCATCATCATCATCAACAACATCATTCATTCATTCATTCATTCATTCATTCATTCATTCATTCATTACGAAGTTTTATATAGCGCCTCTTCTAGGTTACTACTCAGGAGCGCTCCCGACCACAGCACGGCTGAAAAGGACATCATCATCATCATCATCATCATCATCACCATCAACATCATCATCATCATCATCATCATCACCACCACCACCACCACCACCATCATCATCATCATCATCATCGTCGTCGTCGTCATCATCATCGTCGTCGTCATCATCATCATCAAGTTATTAGGTGTTTGTCAAAGTTAAAGAGATGAAGCTTCAGTGTCAAAATACCTTGGCCAGAGCTATCACTAAAGCCACAAACATGTATGGGATAATAATATACAAGACTCAACACTTCAGCCATCCTCGCTGTCTTCAGTCTACTCTATGCTGACTCGAAAGACTTCTCTCTAGAGACTCGACTAGTTTTTCAAACTGTCTTAATCAGACTATTGAATGGACAAGGGCAGTTATAGATCGTAAGGCGTGCCTTCTCTGTTGCTGGCCCGACACTCTGGAACTCTCTTCCGACAAAGTTCTCTCTGCAAAATCTGTTGTAGACTTCAGAGCTCAACTAAAACTTATCCATGCCTGGACATCCTCCTTATATTGCAATTCGCTCATTTCTTAATTTCACCGTAGTCACTGTGGAAATTGTCAAGTGGGATTATACTTAGAGCCTATCTATTATTATAGTAGTGATGTACTATCGACTGATGCCTTGAGCATTATTTCAATGGTGCAATATAAGTTCCAGGATTATTATTTATCGTGTGTACTCACCATGAAGAGCATATTCGAGGCGGGCGGTGTTACGCGGCTGCGCATTCCATTGTGTGCAAGCAGGAACTGTGCTTTGGTCGACATGTCGAACGTGAAGTCCTTCGGAGAAGGTGGTCTGCTAAGTTCAATAGCCAGAAAGTCGGATTTTACTGGAGCCTCAATCGAATTATCAGAGATTGGTCCAAGAGAGCCATCCATCCATTGCAGGAGGAAGAGCACCATCACAGTCGAAACAAAAACTCTCCGCATTTCTATTTTTAAAATTAAGGCCTATAAATTCTCAAACTTGTCTTACTTATAATAATACACTGATGCGTTGATTAGCCTACTTACTTTTATGGCCGTTTGCACAGCATAACGAAGCAGAATTTTCTTAAAAGCAGTTTAATTTTAAATTCCATTAGCAAGGATTTAAATGCGATGTCACTAATTAAGACACCCGATCGAATGCCGTAATCAAAACCACGGTTTAACCAAAAATAAACTATTCTTGCAAACTACCATTAAAGATAATTTTTGTTGTTATGTTTACAAAAACTGCTATAAGCCACCGCTCCAATATTTACATGACGTCACTTCCGATGATGACGTAATGAATACGTCGGTACATATATCCAAAGATTTTAAATCTTTGTATCCAAGTTCCAACACTCATGGCCAGAGGCACATTATAGTAGATTACTGGGTCTATAATCTACTAGGGCCTATATGTGGCCAGAGGTGTAAAAAACCATGGCCATCTCTAACACCATGCAAAAAAGCAAGTTTTATCAAAATGGAAAGTTAATTTTTTTGTTTTTTGTTTGTTTTTTGTCTATAAGATTTTCCTAGTTTCTCACCTTGTATTGCAGGCTGTCTGTTCTGTTAGTAGTTAAGATTTAAATTGCATAACATGTAAATGTACAGCGCAGTGCGTTTGTCAGGCGCTTATTAAAGAAAAGATATTATTATTATTATTATTATTATTTCTGATCATAAGCCCATGGAATTCACGAAAACCGTGAATTTTGGCATTTGCGTGATTTGCCGTGATTTTTCACATAAAAATTATATTGTATAAAAAGTGCAATGATAAGATACATCATAAAAATTATGATGCACTTCTATGTCGAAATCCATAAATTCCTAATGTTAACATAACAAGTTGGACCTAAAACGACCGCCTAAATTATGAATAATATGTACATTGGCTAAGAGCGAAGGCATTTTTAATCAACTGCCAGATGGTGCCAAAAGTAAATTAAACCATTGATCTGCTCTTTATTTATGGTAATTAATAAATAGGCCCTTTACATATAGTCCCTATTCCTCAAGTTGGTCAAGAGTGGCGTAGACCGTGTCCAAGCAGGCCCGCCGAGAGGGGGGTCAGAGGGGGCAAAAACCCAGGGGCCCGGCGACTTTTAGGGGCCCGGGCTGGGCCCAGCAATCAACTTATGAAAAATATTATAATCAGTTAAACAAAATTTATGATTTATGCCTTTTAAAATATAATATTACGGACACTTAGCTACAATAGTTGCATATATAAATATAATTTTGTAGGGTTGTGCCCGCATAAATAGTATTTCAGGTTTTTTAAATTTTCTCATAAAGTCTACGGATAGTTAGGGGCCCGTGACTGCTCCGCCTAGGGGCCCGGAATTTCTGTCGGCAGCCCTGTGTCCAAGTAATAGCGAAGCGACTTCACAGCGTTCATTCTGGATAATTTCTCATCTAGTGTCTCATAAAGCCTTCAGTGAGATTGGGGCATTCTTAGTCAAAAGCATCCCTCATGCAGGTGACGAGGGAAATATTTGGTAGAGACTGTTAACTGTGCCAATAAAAGACACTGCAGTGGCATATGACTGTGTATTGTCTGCAGGAACCAGTTTCAAGGTGTGCTCAGCACTGAGAACGAGCAGCGCCCTGGCATCATATTTACTGGGTTTTACACCATGCCAATGATCCTCGTATAATGTATATGCACTGGTCTTAACTGGAATTTAGACCATGCCAGTGACCTTTGATTCTGGTCGTACTTGGTTTTACACCATGCCAATGATCCTTGAGTAAAGTGTAAGCACTGGTTTTACTGGAATGTATACCGTGCCAATGACCCTTGTGTATGCATTGTTCTTACTTAAATTTAGACCATGCCAGTGATCTTTTATTCCGGTCTTACTGGGTTTTGCACCATGCCAATGATGCCTGTATATGCGCGGGTTTTTGCTGGAATTTAGACCATGCCAGTGATAATTTATTCTGGTCTTTCTGGGTTTGCTCCATGCCAATGATCCTGGTATATGCACTGGTCTTATTGCAATTCAGACCATGCCAGTGATCTTTTATGCTGGCCTTACTGGGTTTAACACCATGCCAATTATCCTCTTGTATGCACTGGTCTTAACTGGAATTCAGACCATGCCAGTGATCTTTTATTCTGGTCTTACTGGGTTTACACCATGCCAATGATCCTGGTATATGTACTGGTCTTACTGTAATTCAGATCACGCCAGTGATCTTTTATGCTGGTCTTACTGGGTTTACACCATGCCAATGATCCTGGTATATGTACTGGTCTTACTGTAATTCAGTGATCATGCCAGTGATCTTTTATGCTGGTCTTACTGGGTTTAACACCATTCCAATTATCCTCTTGTATGCACTGGTCTTAACTGGAATTCAGACCATGCCAGTGATCTTTTATTCTGGTCTTACTGTGTTTTACACGATGCCAATGATCCATGCGTATGCGCTGGTCTTAACTGGAATTTAGACCATGCCAGTGATCTTTTATTCTCCAATGGTCTTGCTGAGTTTAACACCAAGCCAATGATCCTTGTGTATGCACTAGTCTTACTGGAATTTAGACCATGCCAGTTGTGAATGAAAGATTTTTTTCTTTTGTGAAAGAAAAACTCTTTTTTCACAATTGGTATGGTCTAAATGTCATATGCATTGGATATGTACACCAGTGATCTTTGATTCTGGTCGTACTTGGTTTTACACAATGCCAATGATCCTTGTGTAATGTGTGCACTGGTCCTACTGGAATTTAGACCATGCCAGTGATCTCTTAAAATGGTCTTACTGGGTTTTACACCATGCCAATGGTCTTTGAGTATGCACTGGTCTTACTGAAATTTAGACCATGCCAGTCATCTATTATTCTGGTTTTAATGGGTTTCGCACCATGCCAATGAACCTTGTGTATGCACTGGTCTTACTGGAATTTAGACCATGCCAGTGGTCTTTGATTCTGGACTTACTGGGTTTAACGCCATTCCAATGATGCCTGGGTATGCACTGGTCTTACTTGGAGTTTAGACCATGCCAGTGATCTTTTATTCTGGTCTTGCTGGGTTTTACACCATGCCAAAATATACCTGTGTATGCACTGGTCTAACTGGAATGTAGACCATGCCAGTGATCTCTTAAAATGGTCTTACTGGGTTTTGCGCCATTCCAATGATGATTGTGTTTGCGCTCGATTTACTGGTATTTCGACCGTGCCAGTGTTCTTTTATTCTGGTCCTACTGGGTTTTACACCATGCCAATGATCCTTGTATATGCATTGGTCTTACTGGAGTTTGGACCATGCCAATGATCTTTTATTCTGGTCTTACTGGATTTTACACCATGCCAATGATCCTTGTATATGCACTGGTCTTATTGGAATTTAGACCATGCCAGTGATCTTTTATTCTGGTCTTACTGGGTTTTACACCATGCCAATGATCCTTGTATATGCACTGGTCTTACTGGAGTTTGGACCATGCCAATGATCTTTTATTCTGGTCTTACTGGATTTTTCACCATACCAATGATCCTTGAGTATGCACTGGTCTTATTGGAATTTAGACCATGCCAGTGATATTTTATTCTGGTCTTACTGTGTTTTACACCATGCCAATTATCTTGTGTTTGCACTGGTCTTACTGGAATTTGGACCATGCCAGTGAACTTTTATTCTGGTGTTTCTGGGTTTTACACCATGCCAACCATCCTTGTATCACTGGTATATGCATTGAGACCATGCCAGTGATCTTTTATTCTGGTCTTACTGGGTTTTACACCATGCCAATGATCGTTGTGTATGCACTGGTCTTACTGGAATGTAGACCATGCCAGTGATCTCTTAAAATGGTCTTACTGGGTTTTGCGCCATTCCAATGATGCTTGTGTTTGCACTGGATTTACTGGTATTTAGACCATGCCAGTGATCTTTTATTCTGGTCTTACTGGGTTTTACACCATGCCAATGATCCTTGTATATGCATTGGTCTTACTGGAGTTTGGACCATGCCAATGATCTTTTATTCTGGTCTTACTGGATTTTTCACCATACCAATGATCCTTGAGTATGCACTGGTCTTATTGGAATCAGGACAATGCCAGTGATATTTTATTCTGGTCTTACTGTGTTTTACACCATTCCAATTTCGCTTGTGTTTGCACTGGTCTTACTGGAATTTGGACCATGCCAATGAACTTTTATTCTGGTGTTTCTGGGTTTTACACAATACCAGTGATCCTTGTATATGCATTGAGACCAT
Organism: Aporrectodea caliginosa; assembly: GCA_020284085.1. Taxonomy (NCBI): domain Eukaryota; kingdom Metazoa; phylum Annelida; class Clitellata; order Crassiclitellata; family Lumbricidae; genus Aporrectodea; species Aporrectodea caliginosa. The sequence continues at coordinate 101,781 of JACEVL010000561.1, forward strand.
ACCAGTGATCTTTTATTCTGGTCTTACTGGGTTTTACACCATGCCAAAATATGCCTGTGTATGCACTGGTCTAACTGGAATGTAGACCATGCCAGTGATCTCTTAAAATGGTCTTACTGGGTTTTGCGCTATTCCAATGATGCTTGTGTTTACAGTGGATTTACTGGTATTTCGACCATGCCAGTGTTCTTTTATTCTGGTCTTACTGGGTTTTACACCATGCCAATGATCCTTGTATATGCATTGGTCTTACTGGAGTTTGGACCATGCCAATGATCTTTTATTCTGGTCTTACTGGATTTTTCACCATACCAATGATCCTTGAGTATGCACTGGTCTTATTGGAATCAGGACAATGCCAGTGATATTTTATTCTGGTCTTACTGTGTTTTACACCATTCCAATTTCGCTTGTGTTTGCACTGGTCTTACTGGAATTTGGACCATGCCAATGAACTTTTATTCTGGTGTTTCTGGGTTTTACACAATACCAGTGATCCTTGTATATGCATTGAGACCATGCCAGTGATATTTTATTCTGGTCTTACTGTGTTTTACACCATTCCAATTACGCTTGTGTTTGCACTGGTCTTACTGGAATTTGGACCATGCCAATGAACTTTTATTCTGGTGTTTCTGGGTTTTACACAATACCAGTGATCCTTGTATATGCATTGAGACCATACCAGTGATCTTTTATTCTGGTCTTACTGGGTTTTACACCATGCCAAAATATGCCTGTGTATGCACTGGTCTAACTGGAATTTAGACCATGCCAATGATCTCTTAAAATGGTCTTACTGGGTTTTGCGCCATTCCAATGATGCTTGTGTTTGCGCTGGATTTACTGGTATTTAGACCATGCCAGTGATCTTTTATTCTGGTCTTACTGGGTGTTATACCATGCCAATGATCCTTGTATATGCATTGGTCTTACTGGAGTTTGGACCATGCCAATGATCTTTTATTCTGGCCTTACTGGATTTTACACCATGCCAATGATCCTTGTATATGCATTGGTCTTACTGGAGTTTGGACCATGCCAATGATCTTTTATTCTGGTCTTACTGGATTTTTCACCATGCCAATGATCCTTGAGTATGACTGGTCTTATTGGAATTTAGACAATGCCAGTGATATTTTATTCTGGTCTTACTGGGTTTTACACCATTCCAATTACAACTGTGTTTGCACTGTTTTAACTGGAATTTAACCCATGCCAATGATCTTTTATTCTAGTCTTATTGGGTTTTACACCATGCCAATGATCCTTGTATATGCATTGGTCTTGCTGGAATTTGGACCATTCCAATGATCTTTTATTCTGGTCTTACTGGATTTTCCACCATGCCAATGACCCTTGTATATGCACTGGTCTGGCTGGAATTGACACTATTCCAGTGTTCTTTGCTTCTGGTGTTACTGCGTTTCACGCCATTCCAACGATGCCTGGGCATGCACTGTTCTTATTGTAAGTTAGACCATGCCAGTGATCTTTTATTCTGGTCGTACTTGGTTTTACACCATGCCAGTGATCCTTGAGTATGCACTGGTCTTACTGGAATTTAGACCATGTCAGTTGTGAATGAAAGAGTTTTTCTTTTGTAAAGAAAAAACTCATTTATTCACAACTGGCATAGTTTAAATGTAATTTGCATTGGATATGTAAACCAGTGATCTTTGATTCTGGTCGTACTTGGTTTTACACAATGCCAATGATCCTTGAGTATGCACTGGTCTTAACTAGAATTTAGACCATGCCAGTGATCTTTGATTCTGGTCTAACTGGGTTTTATGCCATTCCAATGGTGCCTGTGTATGCACTGGTCTTACTGGAATTTAGACCATGTCAGTGAGTTTTTATTCTAGTCTTTCTGGGTTTTATACCATATTAATAATCCTTGTGTGTGAGCTGGTCTTAGTTCAATTCAGACCATGCCAGTGATTTTTTTATTCTGGTCTTACTGGGTTTTACACCATGCACTGTTGTAATTGCGTTTACACCATGCCCAGAATTTTTTGCTATGGTTTATACATTATATCCGGTATCGGAGTATACATCACTGTATTAATTTTGTATTGTATTAATGTTTCCCAAAAAAGTTGTGTGTGCTTCGGCATCGGGGTGACAGAACAAAACTTGTGAGAGCATCGGCGCCTTTGGTTCCATGGCGTCCGGGCACTGCACCTACCGATGGCCCTCAATCCCTCATATTCTGAGGCGAAGAAAATGAATTCGCTTCTCTTCATATCCATGGACCATGGCTTACTTTGCTCCTGCTCTGCTCCTACTTCTTGCGTAGCAATCGGTTTATAACAGCAGTGCAGAGCTATCTATTACGGTAATATATTGCTCTGCAGCAGTGTATTTCTTTAGGGTACTTCTTCGAGAGCCATGGTTTCAGTGACGCAGATACCAAGAAGTGGGTGGCGGTTCGCACGGGGCCCGCAACTTTGGGGCTCGAAAATGTCACAGAAAATTAACATGAACGAGACACTCTGATAATGATCTGTAAAGTCAATGAAATTGTTTTGGGTGAGTGCCCAATGTAACTGGATATTAGGCTACTATCTCGCACTCTTACCCCCAGCGCTGCAGCTACTCTAGTTCACGCCTTCGTTGCCAGTCGCCTTGACTATTGTTCCTCTCTATATGTTGGCCTCCCACAGAGTCGGATTGGGCGCTTGGAGCGAGTTTTGCGCGCGGCTGCGCGATTGATTGGCGGCATCCCTAGGACGGGTCATGTATCCGAATATATGCGGGATGTCCTGCACTGGTTGCCACTACCACAACGCATCTTATTTAGGGTTTCTGCCTTCGTTTGGCGTAGCCTCGTTGGCACCGCACCTGCTTATCTGCAGGAGCTCTGTCGCTTCATTTCTGCCAATATTGACCGCCGACCCCTTCGCTCTGCAGTTCGCGGTGACCTGAGTGTCCCATTTTCACGCACTTCTACAATGCAACATCGGGCCTTCTCGGTTGTGGGACCGAGTATCTGGAATGGGCTTCCTCTAGAGCTCCGTCTCCTACCTAGGAACTCTTCACCTGCATTTTATACCTCTCTGAAAACTATTCTTTTCAGCCGTGGTTGGGCCAGAGCGCCTTTGAGTAGATATCTTGAAGGGGCGCTATATCAAGTTTCATTGATTGATTGATTGATTGATTGATTGATTGACAGCCTACTAGTTATTACGAACTGCAGGCTGCACTTACACATCATAAAGTCGAGACTCATAACTTGTTACTTAAATGGAACTGAATAGACTAATTTACAAGCTAATAGAGTAATAAGATTATCGAAAAAACTTGAAAAACTTCTTTCTTGATTTCTGCCTTGTAGTACAGCGGCATAGCAAAACAATTGTGCATTTTGTGATACAAGCATGAAATTTGGTACACACATTATACATGGTATTAGGGCAAGATATAGATATTGGGCCACGCTGAATTATTTTTTGGTGGAAATGGCGGCCATTTTTCAAAATGGCCGACCGAAATAGAGATTTTCAATATCTCAGCTTCTAGTTCACTTAGAATCATGATCTTGGTGTCTAAACATACATAATTAGGGGCAAGGATTTCAATAGAACTAATTTCAGCCACATATCTACACGAGATTTGCAGCGAGGAACGTCATTGGGGGAGGGGGCAGTCTGGTGCAAAATATGGAACAATTGCTCATTAGCTGATAGAAACATGAAATTTGTTACATAGTACGAACAATTGAACATGTCCTAAGGGAAGATTGTACCTATAGGGCCATCGCAGTTTTGCCACTGGCCTCAATGGCAGCCTTTTTCCAAAATGGCCGACCGACAATAGAGATTTTTTATATCTCAGCTTCTAGTTCACTTTGAATCGTGATCTCGGAGTCTAAACATACATAAGTAGGGGCAAGAATTCCAAAAGAAGAAATTGCAGATACATATCTACACGAGATTTGAAGCCAGGGACGTCATTTGGGGGCGATGGGCTGTCACGCTTAAATTTTTTTGGTTTAAAACGGCGACCAACATGATGACAATAGGATTTTTGACATTTTTTCCTGCAATAGTCTATACATTTTTTTTATTAGAAATCCAGATTACAGCCTTTAAAAGTGTCAATGTTCAAGGTTCAAATAAAAATCAAGTAAAAATCAGGCTTATAAACTTTCAAGGTTCAGTTCAAATTTTTGAATTTTTTCTGAAGAGCTCTGTTTTATTGGAGTCAACGCAAAGGAAGCCTGGCCAATTTCCTGGTATCGTAACTGGACCTTCCACACCGACCACACGTCTGCGCACACCTTTGCCGCGTTCAATTCTTGCAGTGCTACTTCTGGTCCAGCCGTCATCCAACTGTGAAGGGCACTTGGATTGTCAGTCAGACCGACAGCTCCACCATCCCCCTTTGATAGTGCATTGTTCTGTTCGTGTGCCTGATCAATGATAACACTGGCCAACACATAATTTGTTGCCTCAAATGTTAGAAGTGTTTCTGGGTATATTTGGCCTGCTGATTCCAGATATGGCACCAGTTTTCTCCCAGCAGGTCTAGTGCATAGATTTAAATCTATGCACTAAGTAAATTTCTGGGCATTTCTTTTAGAATCTTGAAAACCATTTTTCTCAAAAACCTTATGTGATACACAAATTCTGAGAACGCCACTGGATTCAGCGTGCCAACATCTATATAGAACAGCTAAAGTTTTTTAGGAAGCAAAAAAAAGTTAAAATTTGTTGTCCAGTGAAACCTATGCACTAAAAGTAAATTTCTGGGCATTTCTTTTAAAATCTTGCAAACTATTTTTCTCAAAAACCTTACGTGGTAAAAATATTCCGAGAACACCACTGGATTCAGCGTGCCAAAATCTATATAGAACAGCTAAAGTTTTTTAGGAAGCAAAAAAGTTAAAATTTGTTGTCCAGTGAAACCTATGCACTAAAAGTAAATTTCTGGGCATTTCTTTTAAAATCTTGCAAACTATTTTTCTCAAAAACCTTACGTGGTAAAAATATTCCGAGAACACCACTGGATTCAGCGTGCCAAAATCTATATAGAACAGCTAAAGTTTTTTAGGAAGCAAAAAAGTTAAAATTTGTTGTCCAGTGAAATCTATGCACTAAGTAAATTTCTGGGCATTTCTTTTAAAATCTTGCAAACCATTTTTCTCAAAAACCTTACGTGATACAAAAATTATGAGAACACCACTGGATTCAGCGAGCCAAAATCTATATAGAACAGCTAAAGTTTTTTAGGCAGCAAAAAAAAAGTTAAAATTTGTTGTCCAGTGTAATTGAAGAGAACACTTTTCTCGTTTTCTGCACAGTAAATTTGCCAGCCTTGAATTCTTTGGCCACATTTGGATGTTTTGTAAACAGTTCAGCCATATCTCTCAGATGAACAGGTATCCATCTGGCATAGTTGGTGTGGTCCAGGGCCGGAAACCATGGAGTCGGTACAGTTAGTGCCTCTAGATACATATCAAATGACGCCTGGCGCAAATATCGCACATATACTAATACCAGTAGTTCAAGTTCTAACACAATTGCACAGTACTGAAACTGAGGACAAGCATGTTCTCTGCGTCGACACCAGTCTTGGAAGTCTTCGCTACCTACTGAATGAACTAAATGCATTTGCGATCTGCGATCATATGCCCGCTGTTGTAAGATGTACAGAGGAGCTGCTGTAACTTGATGAGCTCGTCTTGTTCGTGTCATGTGAGCTGATCTCAAGAATGAATCGGCTGTCCCTGGCGTTGCAATCTTCGCTTGAACTAGGGCTTGGACCCAACCACTACCTTGCAACCAGTCTCCTAATGTCTTCAAAGCTGCCATTTGAATATGGAGACCACCAAACATCACTACTAATCTGTCTTCACCGTATCTCTCAGGCTACTTCCACTGAATCCGCTTGGCCAAAGCAAACAGGGTCTGGTCAACGGTGATTATTCGAGTCTGCCCCGGATTCAGGTGATTAACACAATCCCTCACAATATCCACTGAATGACGAATCATGGCGATTGAGTGCGCTTCCTCAAGAACATTGGAAGCAGAGTACCGTAGTTGAACAGAATGACTGGAGAACCTGATGGCTGGCGGCTAGCGTGAAAAGCAGCCCAAGACATGTTTTCTTCACGACCTCCAAAGATTTGGTGTCCTGCAAGTGCAAGAAGGATTGTGTAAAAAGTTGTTCGTGCAGGAAGCTCTCGCTTCCATGTACTGCTTTGTGCTTCTGTGAGGGCAACTATTCAACATGCAGTGATCCTTAGATGAATACATAGGCCTACATTTAATTTCAACAGTTTCAAATGTAACCTTGATTTGGAAGAAACATGTTAGAGACAATTTTAACAAAAATTCAAAAATTTGAACTGAACCTTGAAAGTTTATAAGCCTGATTTTTACTTGATTTTTTATTTGAACCTTGAACATTGACACTTTTAAAGGCTGTAATCTGGATTTCTAATAAAAAATGTATAGACTATTGCAGGAAAAAATGTCAAAAATTCTATTGTCATCATGTTGGTCGCCGTTTTAAACCAAAAAATTTCAGCGTGACAGCCCATCGCCCCCAAATGACGTCCCTGGCTTCAAATCTCGTGTAGATATGTATCTGCAATTTCTTCTTTTGGAATTCTTGCCCCTACTTATGTATGTTTAGACTCCGAGATCACGATTCAAAGTGAACTAGAAGCTGAGATATAAAAAATCTCTATTGTCGGTCGGCCATTTTGGAAAATGGCTGCCATTGAGGCCAGTGGCAAAACTGCGATGGCCCTATAGGTACAATCTTCCCTTAGGACATGTTCAATTGTTCGTACTATGTAACAAATTTCATGTTTCTATCAGCTAATGAGCAATTGTTCCATATTTTGCACCAGACTGCCCCCTCCCCCAATGACGTTCCTCGCTGCAAATCTCGTGTAGATATGTGGCTGAAATTAGTTCTATTGAAATCCTTGCCCCTAATTATGTATGTTTAGACACCAAGATCATGATTCTAAGTGAACTAGAAGCTGAGATATTGAAAATCTCTATTTCGGTCGGCCATTTTGAAAAATGGCCGCCATTTCCACCAAAAAATAATTCAGCGTGGCCCAATATCTATATCTTGTCCTAATACCATGTATAATGTGTGTACCAAATTTCATGCTTGTATCACAAAATGCACAATCACTTCATATTTCGGAGCTATGCCGCTGTGCTATTGCAAATTCTTCAACAATACCATAAAACTGAATTGGCATAAGTTAGTTTCGTTACTCTCGGCGCACATATCCAGAAGATTATTTACAGAATTTGCTTCAACTCCTTCATCTGCTTTTGACTTAACCATTTCGTCCGACAAATGTAACTTATCACTAGCAGCAGCAGTGGTTTCGGTTGCACTCAATGCACTTATTACACTGGTTGGAGCTCGCAAAGGCAGCGCTTTAAAACAACCATGTAGTTTATGGAGATGTCCATCATGTCCTTCTTTTTCTTTAAAAGTTGTTTTTTCTTTCATTTTTAATACCGACTAGGATATGACCGCTTCATTTTAAGTGTAACTGACGATTCACTTTTGAGATTATAATATAATAGTGCTAATGTTATTATGTACCGCTATACTAAATTAGGTAATTTCAGAATGTTCACTCGCTTGCGCCCAGTCACAGGGTCAACATTAAGAGTTTCGGCTTTGAGCCGTTAGCCTAGGCCTGCGGTCGGTCGCTAAAGACGCCTGTACAGACTATGAGTGTGAGTCAGTATTCAGTAGGTAAGTAGTAACTAAAACTTACTAGCGCTGAAATATGTTTCAGGGTAAAGCTCTAAATTATTTAAAATTATACAAAATTAGGAATTTGCTACAGCAATTTGACTTAATTTCTCCGGATTTGGGGCCCTCAAAAACTTGCGGGGCCCTAAGCTATGGCTTATCTGGCTTATGCCTTAATCCGGCACTGATCATACAAATCAATCCTTGCCTGATTTGTTTGACTGCAATGCTAGTAGCATCTATCGCTGGTCTTTACTTTTATTAGATCTAGGCTAAACTAAATTGTAATCGTGTTCTGATGTCACTTGTCCTGTTGTCCATTAGTTTTGATGATTAATATACTTTAAAAGAACCATCGAACAACGTAGTGGTACGACGAATAATCTATTTCTTAATTTAATGCAAAGAAAAAAAGAAATTTCTTACTCGAATCTTCGCTTCTGTGGTCGCATAGTCTGTTCGTTGTGCTGTTTTCTTGCTGTCTACGGTTGCTTAAAACGTCGAACGTCTTGAAATTCTTGTTATTCTAAGATTTCTTGCTCATTCGAAGATGTCAAACATCGACGGTCTTGAAATTCTTGTTAATTCATAGGGTCTGTAGAGCGTAGACCAAAGATTTTTTACTTATTAAAATGTTTTGCTTAGACTGTCTTTCACGAACTGAGAAATCTCAGAAATGTTGCACCATGACAACGTCTATCGAAAAATGACGTAATACAAAAGGCCCAATGATGGCGTCATCGCTTGAGAAAACGTTACCATGAGAACGAAAAATGACGAATTCGTAATGAGAAGATTATTTATTAGTAAGTAAGTAAGCAAGTGAGAGACTAAGTATTTATGTATGTATGTGCGTATGTTCTTCAATTGTGTAGTCGCCTAATTAAAGGTCTTGGTCCCAGAGACCACATCACACAATCTCTTCAACAACTACACTGGCTTCCCATTCGCGCCCGTATCGCTTTCAAAATCTCCCTCCTCATGTATCATATCCATTCTGGAACCTCCCCCTCATATATGAAATATATGGTCGTGCCATGCTCTGCTTCAAATCCTAGAGGACTCAGATCGGCCACACGTGGAGACTTTACCGTTCTTCGCACCAAGAGGAAGTTTGGAAATCGTGCTTTTGCTGTCTCTGGACCCAGAGAATGGAACAGTCTCCCAGCTACAATCCGTCAATGTTCATCTGTTACGCAATTTAAATCAAAACTAAAAACTCATCTATTCTCATTATACTATGACTAAGAACACAGCGCAACGCTCTCTCGTGCAAGACTTGTCTTGTTAAAGCGCGCTATAAATGTCTAATAATAATAATATAATAATATCTTTTCTTTAATTTAGCGCCTGACAAACGCACTGCGCTGTACATTTACATGTTATGCAATTGAAACAATCTTAACTAGTTAACTACTAACAGAACAGACAGCCTGTAATACACGGCGCCTACAAAGTATATCCGCCCTAACGGGGCTCGAACTCGGTACCTCTCGCACTAATTGTATCGTATTGTATAGTCCAACAGTAATGTATATTCAGTCCAACAGTAGTAATATCTTTAGTCGTGGCAGAGCCGGGAGCGATCATGAGTAGTTTCTGAAAGGGCGCTATATAAATGCTCTTAATTAATGAATGAACACTAAATTCCATCTTTTGAACATTCCCGTTAACATTAGTTTTGTATTTTGATTCTATCTTTATTATTCTTTTAAACTAGCTATAATCAACTGCGGGGTGTCAGCTGTTTTGGTGTGCCAATAAACGAAATATAATAATAATACTTCTGATTCGTATTTATGAAAGCCAAATGGCTGGCGTCAGGAACTGATGATGATAATGTGTTGTATTGTGTTTGATAATTTATAAAGCGCTTCTAATTGATGATGAGGAGGAGGAAGAGGTTTACATTGACACTATGCAATAGGCTATACCGTTGTATGTCGCCTGGAATAAATACCAGACCGATTGCCTTTTCTTTGGGCCTGCTCCAACCGACAGCTGCATAAAAATTCTGTCGTTTGTTTGTATACCAGGATCAGTTGAACCTGGGACTATTATTACGGAGGGAATCGAAATGGACGAAAATTGGGTCATTGACCTAGATCATGTTTTTGTCTCTGATTTTTACATCCGGGACTTTTTCAGAAAAGACAATCTCTGATTGGCTGACACATTGCCACATTGCCGCATCATATTCCTTCAGTAGGCTAATAATAATAATAAACGAGGAGGAGGATAATTCAGTAATAATAGTCCCAGATTGAACATGCTGCCAAGGATACTCCTCTACCCTCTGCTCGCTCTGGTAGCACATAATTATTATTCGTCGCTTTAACTGCTTATTTGCTAAAAATTTGTCGCCTACGTAACAATCGAACGACGTCACCCTCAGCCTTTCTGTGTGTCTTTGTCTTTCTGCTTGTCCGTCTAACTCTATCTTTATGGTTTCCATGGAAATGCTATTGGTTGCTGACGGGTCACAAAAGGACGATGCATTTGATCGCGGTTATATTTCTTTGCAGGCACGTCATTTGCGCCCGTCTGTCGAGCATCTAGCTTCTTATTTTTCGTAAAAGTTTTTCTTATTCTCGTTTGACTTTCATCCTATGATTTTAGTTGTTATACTTAAAGAAAGTCTTAGGAAATGATCCACTACGCTTTCAAGCTGCTTTTTGGACTCGCCGGTAAGATTCAATCTCAATGCTACCCTAAAAATGTCTGAAAATTCAATCACTAAGCTGCGTAAGTTTATAGCTTGGAAGGGTTAAAGCTTGGATTAATATAATCTTCAGGCCCGTATGTCATTATAGTTTAGCACCTTTTAATTGAGGAAATGTAATAATGTAGGCCCTGACGTTCATCTCACAAATTTCTCAGAGCTGTACAAAAACAGATAATAGACTGTTCACAGGCGCATTTTCAAACAAAGTCCTCAAGATCCATGTAGTTGGTTCAGAATATGGGAAATGGTCAAATACGGGGTACTAGCTTACGCGATGCCTCTAGAACTTGGAGAAGCCTGGCCTATCTGACCATACATCAATTAGCTATCTGTTCCTGTCTGCAGACAGTTGGCTTGAGCTAATTGTGTCGAGCTAATGACCTCTGATCTGCACCGACGCCTTCCGTACATACATTTCTCCTGTATTAAAGAAAAGGTATAATTCCCAAAACCCTATGTATCAACGCATAGCACAAGGAACATTCTGGACCTATAGCTACCAGACGCTATACAGCATTTAAGTAAAGGTTGAAAGGATCTCACAATGCAATTCATCTATTCAAGACACGAACATTATTCAATGCAATCGATTAATTCGGTCAAATAATAAGTAAGTCAGAGTTCGAACTGAATGATTGGATCGAACCCAAATAAAATTGCATTTGCTTTGATCGATTTTTTTCTGTTAATCGATTAATTAACAGTGGAAATTATATGAACGATTTAGTTCCTCAGTTAAAGCGTTCTATAATTATTAATTTTTCATATTAATTGTCATCAAGAAATTAATATCCTCGGACTGTCACTTAATCGGCGGCTTGTGTAATGACTTGCAACCCTGGGTTTTTTTTCTCTCACAGCACCAAACAAGCCTAGCTATCGGTTATTGACCAGCAGATTTCGCCTAGTCAATTCAACTAAAATTAGTACATTGACCGTACACTGTCAGTGGGAAAACGAGGCGGCAAGGGAGAGGTCTGGTCAAACGCCCTCATATACCGAGGCTAAGAAAAGTGAACTCGCCAACATTTCATACCCATTGCTGTTTTTCGGGACTAGCTTAAGAGACTACTCTGCTTATCTTCTTATTCTTCAACCGCTTTCTCTATTTAAATGTACAAAACGATCAGATCTGTTATCATTTTCTTCTATTAGCAGGCCTTCTATTATAGGCCTATAAGGCTATAAAGCCGAATATTATTCGTGGTAAATAGGCCAAGACAATTTATCACGTATGCCGATGCAAGTACGTAAGAAATTCAAATTCAAATTTTATTAGAATCGATTCCATGAATACAATGTACACATTAACAGTTTTCATTTCAATTTAAATGCCATTAGTAGGTAACAGAAATTGAAGAGGTCATAGTCTGCAACACAGGGGTCTAGTTGCACCCATGGAAAAGTACCGGCCCTGATAGGTATATAAGGCAGGGCCACATCCGCCTGAAGAGGCCTTTAATCTGGCCCGCGGAACTCTCCTTGAAGAAACAAACTAAATTGGGAAAATTGAACATTTTAACGCCTGTTGCTGTATTCTGACATGCATTTTGCTATTAAAGCGGTGTTCCATGTCGCTGTTTGTGATCAATCCAAACCTCTGTGACCACTGATATGCAATGACACCATTGCAGTGCTTAAACCAGTACAATATTCGGAGACATTATGGAATCCCAAGCATAAGGCCGAATAAGCTTATTTGTGGTAACTCACAATTCACTGGACAGCTGCGCACTACGTAAGAAATTTTTTCAAAATTCGGAGTTTTGGCCAGTGGAGCTTTATGAATAAAGTCAGCAATGTTCTTAAATGCTGGAAAACTTTAGAGACCCCTGGTCTAACAGGTTAAGTAGTAAAATCGATTCGTGGGGAGAAGAAGCCCATGGGGCTTATCTAGTCTTCCCCACTATGATAGAACAAATTGGTTGGACTTGAAAGGGAACATGAGTCAGTTCGGTTAACTTAGAATGAGAAATAGATAAGGCAGTAGTAAAAAATCAACATCAGTTAAGTAAATTAAATTCAGGGCATCAACGGATGGTGCACCAAAACATATCCGTAATGAGGACAATCTCCAGAATAGAGAGGCAGTCTATGAACTGTCTATGGTGAATAAGCAATCGACGAAGCTCAAAATTCTGGACGTCGTGCAGCACAGGACTTGACGTCCATCAGATGAATTATTAAATTAACAATGGAATAATAGTATATAACTCCTACAGAGTAGTTCGATGTCATAAATCATGAAGCTGGTCCTGCAGAAACAAGGATGCCCAGGTTTCAAGACTGATGACACATCATTTGCCAATGATAATCGACCATGAATCATAACTATCGCGATTAAAAGAGGTCTTAAGCGGTGGGTCAAAAACAAGTACGCAGTATATTTAATCCTATAGTTACGACAGACGTGGAGGCTTATAATTGTTCTGATCCTCATGGCTATGATTCTTGTTTGCTTCGATTGATAGGGGCCTACCTTTGAATGAAGGCAAATTTGAACGGAATGTCTAAAATTGACTTCAATTGGCGAAGTTCAAAACTTATTTTGACTAATGCTGGAAATTCATGAGTGTCATGTTCAGCTTCTGCTCAGTCGCTTATGTCATTTCATTCTCAGTCAGCCTGAAGACTTTCCGTTTTAAAATTCCTTATCTACCATAGGTTGTTTCTTTCTCTTTACGAACTGATCTTCTGGATATCAACCTGGTTTTGGTGTTGACGTCTCTTGTGCATTAGACATTGGCGCGATAGAAGTGGCTAAATTCGAGTTAATTCAAATTGCTGTAAATTGACGTAGGCTCCATGTTATGCAGAATCGCATAACATGGAGCCTACGTCAATTTACAGCAATTTGAATTGGTGTTTTTTATAAATAACTGTGGTATTCTATAATTGTCAGTTGTTGGTGTCGTCTGGTCGAATAGCCATGATCGACCACTTACCAGCAGCGCCTCTAGCGACAAGAAGACGGAAAGAGCGACTGACAGAACGAGACATCGACGATCATCGATGATCTTGACCCAAGCGGAACGAATTGAGTTTCTTGCGACACACAACAGCATACGAAATGACATCAGTGGCTCTTTTGGCCATGCACAACCACCTGCGGCTGGCATGATGAAGATGGTAAGTCTGCAAACATGTCTTAGTGACTTCCTAATTCTCAGCGAAATGTAATATACTAGCTTAGCTAGATACTGCAAATGATATTTGCGTCAGGGCTATAACAATGTCGCTAATTTTTGTGTACACAGTACTGGAGTGCAGAGCTGGAGGCCAGTGCAATTGCTTGGTCGATGAAATGCCACACTGACTTGAAACACGGTCAAACGGAGATTGTTAAATTGCCCGCGTTTCTTCAATACATGTCGCAATATGGATCTTGGATTGGACAGAACCTCTACAAAGGAAGCAAACCAAGTAGGTTTTTAAAAATGCGCTTTGAGTATTTTCGGTTGCGTTATTTCTTACATGTTTTATAGTCTTAGATCAGAGCCCGCGACTGTTTTCTTGCTGTCCGTTTGAATTCTGATCGAAAGTAGTTTGGTGTTTAGTGTCTGGTTAATTACCTGGACACGTAATTATAGTGTCTTCCAGTATGTCACAAAAACGTTGCTTTCGCTAGTCTAAATGATGTCGAAGTAATTAAGGACAGAAACTTCACAAGTAAAAAAATTGTTAAGATGACTAACAAAGTTTCAATGCATTCTACCCAGATCATGACGCATATTTCCAGGAAGCTGCGGACCTAATTTATGAGCTGTAATATGCCAAAACTAATCTTTGTCGGCGGCAACGGCCAATGTTGTCATAAGCTGCCGTTAAACTGTGGACACACCTTCTGTGGTGATGGAATCTTGCTAAATATCGAAGATCAGAGTTTATACTGCATTTAACTATAGGCCTAATTGTAATCATGTACCCCGGTAATCGGGCATTTAAAAAAGCGCCACTCAACGAATGAGGATTGCCCATAGCATTCCTATCTCATGCAGACGATTTCCAACGCAACTTTATCATGATGCTCATGGTCCGTCCATAGAACCTTATGGATCTCGAGTGGCTCTGGTCAATGGATTATGCTTTTAGAATGCTATCAACCACCTGCCACGAAGTGCCACGAATCTGTCTCTCATTTATGTCAATTATACAGGTCATATGCAACAACACGCACACGGGCGCGCGCACACACACACGCACGCGCGCACACACACACGCATTATGTCTATCTTGTCGTAAGTAAGTAAGTAAGAATATTCTTTATTTGAATAGTTTTTTTTTCATGTATAGTTTGTGCACCAAAATGCGGTTTGCAATTGGTTAATTAAAGAATATTGTATTCGATTCTATTCTATTCTATATTTATACGCATATTATTTATACATAATGCAGGACTATTTTGTTACTTGATGCTGCTGTGTCTCTTTTGTTTATCACAGGGGGCTCTTCGATGGTCAAATTGTTTGCAAACGAAACGTTCTACTTCACTTTCAAGGAAGGATCGGGCGGCGATTGCGTCCCGGGAAAAATGTGCGGACATTATACTCAGGTTGGATTCTTCAGTCAGTAGACTCTAACGTAATTATGGCGTCATTGCATTAATTGCACTGATTTTAAACAGACAAACATTTAACGTCTGATCGAATGAAAAACGTCATGGACGGGCAAACTAGAGTTTCAAAAGGCAGAGGCCAAATGTTTGAGAGAAATCCACTAGTACAGATGCACCTTGCAGCTGTTGATCGAGTCAAAGAAGATACAGATGATGGAGTTGCTGTTGCAAAGATGCTCCTCGACCAATGTGCAGAGCGACTAACCATCTTCCTCAAGTTACGCCCAAAGAGCACCGAGAGAAGCAAATCCCGACGAGGTCCTAAAGACAGACGACCTCCAGGTCCTGACAGTTGGCAGCCTAGAGTTGGCAAGTCAGCGTCTAGGCGGAGGCTGAACCCGATGCGGCTTGCCAGCATTAGGGCATATGCTAGGGTTAAGAAAGCCTTTCGTCGGGACCGTAAGAGGTGCACTGAGATGGTCCTATGGGAGGCAAAACATGGGAGCAGGACGAAGCGACATTGACCTTGGAGGAACAAGAGCCATTTTGGAAATCCATTTTCTCTGCCGGATCCGAGGTGGATGAGCGATCGGTCCCGAAGACTCGAGTGGACTGGTCCATCGTGGAACCTGTAACCCGCGAGGAAGTGGCGAAAGCGATTGCCGATTAGGAAGAAAGTTCGCCCGGTCCTGATGGAATAACCTTGGCGAACTAACTACCCAAATGTGTGGGAAAATGCGAACCTATATACTATATATAACCTATGTATACCTCAGGATGGTTTCAGTTGCAGCACTCACTCCTAACTTGCGGAGGAGGCTTGACGATGCAGGGTAGAGTGCTCCTCGCCAGTTTAGAACAACCGCCCCAAACACACACGGCTTCCACCGATAGACATTGGCCACCCAGTCGATAACATCAGGCCTACCACGATAGCAGGCATTGTCCTTATATGGACCGTTCATATCATTGTAGTCTGAGGTAACGGTGACATCAACGACATAGGCAACCTCGTCCACCACGGCAACCAAGTCAGGCTTTGCCTCCCAGCTCCGGTAGGGTAACCGGCTCATGGATCACCTAGTGACCATTTGACTCGATAATTTTGCGTATCGAGCACGGAGTTATGCCCATAACACCGGAGACGGTGTGTCCTCGCACAGCTTTGGGAGATGTGTGCCACAAGCGTTGCACGCAGCGTCACACCATACTGGACCTGTCCGCCGTTCGCATGAGCCACCCTCCATAGACATAACAGATTTCCCCTCACCTTGATGGCCTAGATGAAGCCCTTCCCCCCGAAAGCAGGGCATCCCACAAGTCACACAGGCGTTTACGTGCGTGGTTTGTCCTTGCTGCTTGAGGCCCCGACCATCTACCGATGTGTGGAGCTGGATCGCCAGAAAGTCACTGTCATCTTTGCTGCTGTTCGGTTCCACACCAGCGACTCCTCCACCTTGCACATATGACGGGCCTTGAGCGGCGGTATTGTGTAACGCAGGCGTTGCACTTCCAGTCTGCCATTCGATGCAGTGGCGTGAAAATAGCCGGTGGAGGAGTGTCGTTTTGCAGCAGCAACCATTTGCGTAGCCTACTGCCGATCTCACCAAAAGCCGCCCGGTCTAAAAATTGCAAAGACTTTGCTGTCATTTCACCGAGAACGAGTCCGTGATATAATTTTGGCGACAAATGTCAGAGCAGTGAGAACATGCACTGTTGGGATTTTAACGAGGCAGCACGTGTTATTAACCGGACCAGTCCCACTGTGAGGAAGTCTCAGTGGGTCTTCCTCACAGTCTGCAGTCCCAGGTATTTGTGCGTTTGCACTTTGTTGAGCGACTTGACTGATTCGCCGTCGATGGTCAAGATCGGCGAGGGATTCACCACTCAGCGTTTAGCCTTCCCATCGATGTCTATCCGGAGGGAGGCACTCTTAGCTCGGTTCAGTCGAATCCTGCCCAACTTCAACGCGCACTGTACTCTGTCCACCTGTTCCCGCAGACCTTCTGCAGTAGAGGCGTTCAGGACAAGGTCATCAGCAGAAGCCAAACACCGGACAATTACCTCCTTATTCCTGAAGTACCCGATGGCCGGGTTCAGCTTTGACAGAACCTCGTCCATTACACAGTTGAACCGGATGGCCGATAGGGGATCGTCTTGACGTACGCCACGGCCACATCTGATTGGGTAGCTCCTTCGGAGGCTTACTTCGAGGGCGGTCGATGTGTTGGCGTACATCCGCGCGATGTATTGCACCAGTGGCGATGGCACACCCAGCCTCCTCGGTGACCTAGCCAGTGTCTCGTGACAGACACAATCAAAGGCTTTGGCCACATAAAAGAAGGTCGGAAACGCCAGTTTCCTCTGCCGCTGGACCCCCTTATTGTGTTATCCAGTAGGAAGAATTATCGGCACATCCGTCAAGTGGTACAAACGCTTTCTGCCTCGGATCTAGTGAGACTTTCGCGATCATGAAAGACCCTCGTCACACGATAGGCCCTGGTGATAGGCGGCCTATATGGAGTTCGCCGGATCCCGCAGATCTCCACCCTTGGGAATTAGTATTGTCTCCCCGTCTGACAACTGCTTAGGCAAATAGCCCAGCAGAAGCCACATATTGTAATAACCGGCCAGCAGAACAGGGGATGTTGAAATTATAATTGTTACATTTTGTGTCTTGTAGGTCGTGTGGCAGACTAGCTTTCTGGTAGGATGTGGCTATGCAAAGTGTGGAAACGTGTATATTGGTACCTGCAACTACATGCCAGGGCAAGTTGTAGCATTGTTGTCATCAGCCACTTATTATTATATTCGTTTATTGGTCCAAAATTAGATAGACACACCGCTATCAATAACATTGCAAATATAGAGAGAGTCTGAGAGCTGGCCCGGTTAGTTACATTGGTTACATGGTTAGAGGGTGCGTCCCAAGTGCCTACGCAGTACGCACTTGCGGATGTCGGTTCGCTTCCCGATGGTGGCTTATTTAAGAGGTTTTAATTTCTTTCTTTCACGGTCCGCACATGAAGACCGTAAATGGTATGGCTCCCATTCAAACGGGCAGCGGTGGTAAAGCATCTCACCCGAACAATTCATTGAAAATATGAGCAGGGTTGAAGCCATACTATACGGCGGTCGCTATTGGATATATTTACATTTACATTTCTTCACTATCGTCATCTTCATTGTGCCATCCTCCTCGTCTTATACCTCCTCCGCTCCTCCTCCTTCTCCTCCTCCTCCTCCTCCTCCTCCTCTCTCTCCTCCTCCTCTCTCTCTTCCTCCTCGTCCTCCTCTCTCCCTCCTTCTCCTCCTCCTCCTCCTCCTCCTCCTCTCTTCCTCCTCCTTCTCTTCCTCCTCCCTCCTCCTCCTCCTCCTTCTCCTCCTCCTCTCCTCCTCCTTCTCCTCCTCCTTCTTCTCCTCCTCCTCTCCTCCTCCTTCTCTTCTCCTCCTTCTCCTCCTCCTCTCTCCTCCTCCTTCTCCTCCTCCTCCTCCTCCTCCTCCTCCTCCTCTCCTCCTCCTTCTCCTCCTCCTACTTATCTTCCTCCTCCTCCCTCCTCCTCCTCTCCTCCTCCTTCTCCTCCTCCTCCTCCTCTCCTCCTCCTCCTCCTCCTCCTCCTCTTCTTCTTAATCCATAATAGTCGTCATTTTTCGTCATTTTTATCCAAGTCTTTATCTCTAACATCTTAATCAACCTATATTGTACGTTTATCTTCCCTTATTCATCATATTGTAATATTACTTGGGGTGTTAATTACACGAGGAATATCCACTGTCTTGTAGTACTTCAAAAGTTAGCCATACGTACTGTTTTTCAAATACAATGGAGACTCAGTACTAAACACACATTTAAAACTAATTATATACTGACTATAATAATTATAGTTATGATAGCGGTACATAAAGAAGTCAATGTTATTGACTTCTTTATGTACCGCTATCATAACAAATTATTACCACCATCCTTGAATAGCTATTTTAAGATCGGATCATCTGTCCAGTGTGTCCACTTCCACATCTTTAGACAACCCCTCTGACATGACGCAGCGCTCGTGATTAAGCTGGTGCCCTGCGCTCAGCTGTAAAGTAGCGCTTTAGAAATTTGGAGTTTACGATTACGACTGCTCTCAAAAGAGCAAAATCACGATCACGCGACGACTTATGTCGTTGTTCTTGTTGATGATAATGATGATGATGATGATGATGGTGGTGACGACGACGACGACGACGACGACGACGATGATGCTGATGTTGTTGCTGATGACGATGATAATGATGTTGATGATGATGATGATTATCATGATGACAGTGATAATGAACCTCTCATCATCCTCAACGAGGTCATGCACTTGTTCTCTCTTTCTAAATTGCTGATTATCCTGTGAATGTGTGCAGAGGGAATTACAAAGGCGCTGCGCCATATAAATCCGGAACGCCTTGCTCTCTTTGTGCCAATGACACAAAATACAACTTCAAAGACTGCGAAGGACAGCTCTGCGGTTTGTACTAGTTGTTTCGTATTTCGTATCTATATATTTATATAGCGCCTCTCTCAGAATAACTATTCAGAGGCGCTCTCTGCACGAACACTTCGGGGGGAAAGAAACGTCTTTAAAGAACGAGAGACCAAAGAGGAAAAACCAGTCGTTAGTTTAGCCCTTAGTGAGGGGAAGGTCATTCCAAGTGGAGGGACCAACCACAGCAAATGCCCGGCGTTGAGCCAAGGCAATCCTAGTCCTAGGAACAAAAAGATCAAGCCCATCAGCAGAGCGCAAGGAACGAGATGAGGTCGCAGATAAAGGCTTTCGCATATAGTCTGAAAGATACTTTGGGGCACTGCTCAGCTGCGCCTTTGAGACTAGAAAGAGTATCTTATAATGGATGCGCGCAGTTATAGGAAGCCAGTGCAAGACATCAAGCATATATGTAGAGATAATATGCGCAAAGCGACGGAGATGGGCTATGAGCCTAGCTGAAGCATTTAAGACTGATTGAAGGGGGAAAGACGCTGTTTCGGGAGGCCGATAAGAAGTGAGTTGCAGTAGTCAAGTCGGGAACAGATAAACGCATGTACTAGCCTACTAGGGTGGTAAAGACAGAGGGAGAGACCGATCGTCTGATGGCTCTGAGACGCCTCAGTTGAAAGAAGCAGGAGCGAGTCAGGTTAGATATGTGCTCCGTGAATGTGAGGGAGGAGTCAAGCGTGACACCCAGGTCACGGACACTGGAAGAGTATGTGTAGGCCGGGAATTTCTCAGTCAGTAATTGAAAGTCAAGTTTAGAAAGCTGTTGTCTAGTTCCAAACCAGATCAACTGAGTCTTTGTAGCATTTAGGCAGAGTCGGTTAGTCGACATCGAATAGTGAAGATCATAAAAAAGACAATCAATAAACCTACAGATTCATAATTATTCATTCATTTATCGCACTTATTACGAGCGTTAAGGTCGTCAGTAGGCTTCAATCTGATACGCGAGACAATGAGACATTTGTAGACCTACGTAAACAACTTATCCATGATAGTTGCACGGAATTTGCAGGGAACTCAGCAGACTGGAACCCGTAACCGTTGGATCATAGACCAAGCGCCCTACCGAATGGATCACATAAACCAGCAGGGACGTTGGATCGAGGTTTAGGCCTATACAGTCTTCCCAACCATGCGAAGAACGCGACATCTCTGGAGACATTTAAAGCCCAGCTCAAGACTTATCTTTTATTAAACAATCGTATGACTGCCATTAACTTTGAACTCATGTACAGCGCCCTTTCCTTCGGCCTCGGCTGAGCTACGGCGTAGTATAGTAAATCGTATTATTATTATTATTATTATTATTATTATTATTATTATTATTATTATTATTATTATTATTATTATTATTATTATTATTATAGGCCTACGTGTTTATTATTATCAAAGTTCGCTGAGCTGGAAGCAGTGCTTTAATATGTCTCATCGTAATTTCTCCATTGGTTTTCACCCATCAGAGTTAGCATGCATTTCCGTTAACTTGTAACCAGCCAACTTCTCAGTTACCAACCTCTGGCTAGGGACCTATCAGGTGGCAGTGTATTGAGATATGCAAACAGTCGAACGCCAGAATTTTGTACGCTTTCTGAGAAAAGAACGAATTAAAGTTTAGCAGCTGATTCTGGTGTTTGAAATGTGCTGCTATACGTAGGCTAACAGTGATGCTACATTTAAGCTGGTCGTAGAAAGCCACAAAAGCTACACCACCTTGCTATTTACTAGCCTGGACTTCCAATTTACAATTTTGTGTCATATTGTGAGAATATCAGATGTTCGCAAAAACAGCAGTATCGGTTACAAAAAATACAATATAATGATATCACTCAGTTAATATTTCTTCCTATAAATAATTAATTGCTTAATTAAAACGGCATCCTTAACAGTAATTACCCGGAAAATAATTGATAAAATGAAGGTCTAAATGCATTATAGAGAAACAGAGTAGGCCCTCGGTCTTTAATTTGAACATAAGACACTGGTAAAGGAGATGGTGATGAAAGCGGTCGCTATGGAAACTCATGATGCCACGTCAAATGAATTTCCGTAAGGTACAGCAGATGCGTAGCCTAACTGTAGGCCTAGACCTATAGCCTGTGTTTGTTTGTTTATATTTACAGTGCCAAAGGATCGTTGTTCTCCCGTCAAGTCATGCACGGTAGTGGACTCTAAAAACTGTCTCTGCAGTAAGTGAAGACTTCCCAGTCAGCACTGGAAATTGGCCCCAGTCGTCACCCAAATGGGCATTTTGGGTATGACCTGGGCTTCGGCGGATTTTCCTCTGCCCTAAATATACCCTAATGCTCGCTTGGGCGAATTTGCCTCAGCCCTAAAAACACCCTAATGCTCGCTTGGGCGAATTTGCCTCTGCCCTAATGGTTGTACAAAACCCGTACGTGACGCAATGCGTCATTATTCGGACTCTAGGCCTATTCCGACTGTCTGACTTAATTCTGACTTAATTCTGATTTAATTCTGAATGACTTATTTAGGCCTATGGCTGAGTTCTGACTCAATGAATTCTGACTAAATTGACTATTACTTAATTGACTTCTGACTTCATTTCTGATTTGACTTATTTCTGACTTAGTTAATTTTGATTGACTTATTTCTGACTTATTTCTGACTTATTTAATTGTGATTGACTATTTGAGTCTTAATTCTGACTTAATTCTAACTGAAATGACTAGGCCTATTACTTGACTTCTGAATAGATATCTGACTTGACTTTTGACTTATTTTTTTCTGACTGACTTAATTATTTATGGCTTAATTCTGACTTATTTAATTATAACTGAACTATTACTTATTTTGGCTTCTAACTTGACTTCTGACTTGACATAATCTGATTAGTTTATTTATGACTTGAATTCTCACTTCATTATTAATTATTCTGACTTGACTTCCGACTTGACTTCTGAGTAGATTTCTGAATTAATTGCCTTCTGACTTGACTTGTGACGTAGGCATAGGCCTACTTTGACTTGTGACTACCCTTATAAAGTTATAATTATGACCTAATTGCCTGAGACTTGCATTTTAACTTGACTTAATTGAATTGAATTAAATTAAACTAAACTTTGCTTTACTTAATTTTATTTTGTTGATCTTAATTTATTATTAATGAAGAATTGCAATGCTATAAAAAGTATAAATGTATTTGTCTATAAGTCCGCTATAGGATAATTCTGAGCTTCCAGCTAGGCCGCTATTTTGGTTGGTGTTTGTGTGCTGAGACCTCTAGCGGGCAAAATGTCGCTTGATAGTGCCTTGCTGGGAGATATTGGAAGGTACTTTGCCCGACCTCGGATCTAGTTGCAGTTGCCGAGATGCGATATGCCTGAATAATTTTCTTACTCGTACGATAGGTCTCTAGCCTATGCGACTGACTGTCGCCCAGTCGACGACACGCGCCGATACAGCGACAGATAGCCTACGTAGGCAGACAGTTATACAGACGACGTGGTGCTGGCTTCTTCAAGGAGATGGGCGAGTCACTTGAGTCAGACAGAGACGGCAGGCTACGGGTTTACAAAAAACACCGTCGGTATGTGGGCGCGACGTTTTAGCATCACTGGTGTTGATGTAGGGAAGGGAGGAGGAGGAGGGGAAAGGCACGCGAAGGCTTTGCAGCCGAGATGACTATAGGAGCCGAGGAAAAGATATATATAGGCCTACGACATAATGTCCACAGGCACAGGCCTGGGCTCTCTCGCGTTTTGGACTTTGACTCTCGTGTAGGTCTTGAGTTGATAGCAGCGAACGAATAGGCGGGGAGTTAACGATCGTCTGGAGCAACTGGAAATTAAGGGGAGTACGAATAATTGTGTCTATTATAATTGCTAATCCGGTTTACCCGGAATATTTACGCTAATATAGAATACACTACACTAGGTCTAGTCGATTTTTGTCTATTACTTCTTAGTTGATAGTTGACGCCTTTTTCTATTTAGGCCTACTAGTAGGATATTTGGAGTGTTCCCTCGGCTTTTTCGTTGAACATAGGACTGGTATTTTAGAGTTTAGGGCAAATAATGCCAAATTTTAACTTAAAGCATATTTTAAAAAAGAAATAAAACTGTAGCCTATGCCATCGGTGTGATTTTATTTGTCTAACAGCAGTAAAAAATAATTAATATTATTGATTGGTGTGGACCATAACTGGATATTGAATACCGGAAATGGCCAATCCATTTGTATCAAGAGGTGGGGAGTCGTATTGGACGATCCGTAGACGCATACGGGCGGAGATCAATTCAGAAAATAATTCAACCATTGATGAATTAGTCAGTGTTTAGATGAATCACCAAATGTTGAAATGCTTGACCCTGGAACCTATGAGAACTACTTAGTGGCGATAACTTTGACAATCAGATTACTTCTTCTGAGGAGTCAGATGTCTTATCTGATGCTGAATCTTTTGAAACAGGTTTAGGAACTAAACTGGCTGATTGGGCAACTTCATTTAACATGGTTTACATCGATAAGGGCGCGCACAAAAGGGCATTTAACATTACCAATACTTCACTTGGTTCATTGTTATCTATTCTTAATAGATATCATCCTGAATTGCCACTGGACCCCAGAACTTTGCTCAGGACACCAAAGACTTGCCCCATTCGTAGTCTAGAGACAGGCAGTGAAATGTGTTATTTTGGCATTAACAAAGGCATCCAGAGGCTGGCAGACAGCGGCATTTTATCATGCTTACAGCAGACCGATGTTATTCAGTTGCAATTCAATGTTGATGGGCTTCCGTTATTTAAGAGTTCTAACATGCAGTTGTGGCCAATTCTGTGCTTAATAAAACTTCATGGTGTTCATAAGCCTTTTGTTGTTGCCGGATTTTGTGGAACGAAGAAACCTGCTGATTTGAATGATTTTTTTAAAATTTCATTAATGAATTAAAAGAATTACAACAGATTGGTGTAATTATAAATGGGAATCTGCATGCTGTTGCAATACATAGTTTTGTTTGTGATGCCCCAGCAAGAGCATTTCTTAAAAATATAAAATTGCACTCTGGCTATAGTAGCTGCGAACGCTGTACACAGGAGGGTGAGTGGTTTGGGAGGGTCGTCTTTCTCGAGACTAACTGTCCATTGCGTACTGCTGAGCAATTTGTGGAAATGGTTGATGATAATCATCATATGGGTTCAACACCATTAACCACCTTGTCCATGGATTGCATATCAGATTTTGTTCTTGACTAATATGCATTTGCTATGCCTAGGTGTGACCCGAAGAATGATAAAATGTTGGTTATCAGGGCCTTTAAATGTCAGAATAGCAGCAAACACAGGTCAAGAAATTTCCACCAAATTATTAGGTTTATCTGCATTTATTCCCAAAGAGTTTGTTAGGAAACAACGAAGCATGAGCGAAATTGACAGATGGAAAGCAACAGAATTTAGGTTATTTCTACTTTATACAGGGATTGTTGTTTTAAAGGGTTACCTGAAAGATGAGCTGTATAATAATTTTTTGTTGATATTTGTTGCTAGTTCTATTCTACTTGGCCAAAACCAAGGATGTGATGAACTTTATGCATATGCTGACACGCTGTTAACTTTATGTGTAAGAGTCTGACTTACGTGTGCTTTATGGTAATACGATGTGTGTTTACAATGTTCATGGGTTAACACATTTAAGTAGTGATGCAAAGAAATTTGGATCACTGGATAATGTAAGTGCCTTCCATTTTGAGAATGAATTGAAATCATTGAAACGTTTAATTAGGAAGCCCCAAAATCCACTATCACAGCTTTGTCGACGTCTCTCTGAAATTGAAGAAATCTGTAAAAAGAGGAAAGAAAAGCCAAATTTCCCGATAGCACGTCGGCAACATTTTGACGGTCCTTTGACTGATGAGTGTGTTAATGTACTACAGTTTAAAGAGTTAAAGTTGGAACATTTTGTTCTTTCAGTTGCTGATGGTAATAATTGCATTTTCAGTATAAGTAAAGGACCATGTATTGTCAATATTCTTAATTTCATTGTGTTCATTTTGTTAAAATTTTGGTTGTCCATTTCCAGATGCAGTCAGAAGGAATGCTTTGCAATAAGCTCTTGGTTTTATAACGCAATGGATCATCAAGGTGGACGTTTGGCAAGAACAAAGCTTTCGGTGAAAAAAAAGTACGAAAAGAATAGTACCTGTCATCAGGTGACTAGCACCTGCGAAAGAAGTTGCCAAAAACATAATTCACGATTTTTGTGTCTGTTTTGTGACATTAAGTTTCCTAGAAAGTGTTTTAAAATATAACCAGCATTTTTAGCATTGAAATTTTGTCATGTTCATATTTTCTGCTACATTCAAGTTTGGCCATACAAATTGGGTGTTTTTGTAGTATTCCTATTATAACATGGTAATTAATAACAGGCAATTCTTTACTCTGTTGCACTTCAGTCATTTACTTTGATTCCGTTGCACGAGTAATTATTTTCATTTTGTATTAGTCATTTTTTAAATTGTATTGCAACAGTCATTGCTTTCGTTTTCTTGCAAATAACGGCAGAAGGACCAACATGTCAATTTGACACCTTTTCGGTTTTGTTCGAACATAAATTTAATAGTGGGAATTCAACAATGAAACTGGTTACAACTTTTATAGCATTGTAAATAATTTGTCATTTGATTGTTAATTCTTTGTTAACTATGAAAAAGTTTCATCGTTAACAATTTTTTATGTGCTTGTTTAATGCGATGGTGTTTAAATTGTTAAAAGCACGGTGATACATGTACGTTAAACAAATATAATATGCATGGCTTAATAAAAAGTAGGCAGTTGCTTTTTCCTTATTTCTTATATTTCACTTGCCACATTGTAATTGCTTAGAGGCAGTGGGAAATGTTATTATATGCAGAATTGAGTTGTAATAAAAACTGTACATTAATTTTTTTACTTAGAAACACCATAGGCCTATTGCTTATATTATTATCTATGGGGAGGTGAATTCGATAAATCTCCTCTAGAATTCTGTTGTATTTTTATGACATTCTTTTTGTGGTTATAAAAAAAAAATATTCAGGTTTGTTCATCTAGGAAAGTGGTCTCGCTGTTTGGTTGCGTTTACAGAATATCCAAATTGGATAAATCTCTTTGAAAATGCTGTTACTTTTTATGACTGTAATATTTTTGTTATACAAACATAGACACATTCAGAATTAATTCTTCTTTTAAGCCTTTTGTGTTTGTTTACGTTAATCGAATATCAAAATTGACTGGTTCAATTTGGTGAACCGAAACGTAACTGTTTGTTATTCCATCTCATTAAGCTACATTATTCCATGTAATCTATTATTATGTAGCCTACCGGTATTGTTGGAATTTGGGTTGCTTTAGGGCCAGACTGTACACATTTATTAATATTATGTATTTCTTGAATTTAGGTTCGTTTATGGAAAGACAGTGAGCTAAGCAACCCAATTAGGGAGTGCTTAGTTAGGCTATGTACTGTTTTTCCATCCATCCATCATCCATCCATTCCATCCATCCTTTTGGACACGCAATTTGGGATCGGAAAGGTTCCTAATTTGGGACCCGTTTGGGCAAACATTCTCTTGCCCAAACGGGCCCCTAATTAGGAACTTAGATTTCACAATTGGATTTGGCATATGCCGAGGCTAAGAAAATGAAGTCGCTAGCACTTCATGCCAATGGCTAGCTCAGGGTTAGCTAAAGAACTGCTCCTCTTCTTCTTATTTATGTACTTTTCCCGTCCATCCATCCTTTTTGGGCACGCAATTTGGGACCGGACAGGGTTCCTAATTTGGGGCCCGTTTGGGCAAACATTCTCTTGCCCAGACGGGCCCCAAATTAGGAACCCTAGAGGGTCCTAAATTCGGTGCCCAACTGGGGCCAGTGAGCATAACCAAGCTCTCCCCTAATTGGGTTTGGCAAACAGGCCCCATTAATCCCCCTAAAATTTTGCTGTCTGGGTTTGCATTAGTATTGGACTTTACTCGGCAGTTCGCTACTGTCCAACTGCTATTTAGGCCTATGTAGCCCAGACATGGGCGTATTTAGGGTGGTTTTACGGGTTGAAACCCCCCGAAATAGGTGAAAATTTTTTTTACATGCTTTTACATGCAAAATCACCCCAAAAACGGGACTTTTGCGACTATTTCTAACTTTACTCCCCGAAATCTTAAACTGTCCAACTGCTATTTAGGCCTATGTAGCCCAGAAATATCGAGCTACAAATGACAGATTGGCTAGCTCTCGTGCAGTCTTAGGAAATTGTATAGGGGATCCATACGTAGGCCTACTTCATGCAAAGGTAATGTAAGCATTAGTGATTGCAGAAACTAAGACAGAGGCCCGGGGCATAGGCTATTCGATAACTCCAAAGATCAGAACAGTAGGTTTGACAATAATGAAGAATCGCTCTTTTGTCTTCGGGAAGGTTTGATGTTCAGCTGTTCGCTAATAGTCACTTGCGATCTGGCGAGGGACCTGTTCCTAATTATTATTGTAATTACAGATTTACCCAGCACTTTCTCGAGATAGATACTCATCGGGACGATCCCGCTAACGACAGAAATCCAAGTTTAAAATGTTTTTTCAAGCGCTTATGGAATAGATGTAAAGGATGACCATGAATGAAGCTCCTCATGTCGTAGGTTATTAGTCAATATCTTCCAGAAAGTTGGGCCAAGCATAACGAAACTTGCATGAAACTTCCATGTTGCAATGTAGACGTTCGAGTCGCTCGCACAGCCAGCAGGTCACTTTGAGCCTGACTATCGATCTTGTTTTGATTGAGCTCCTGTGATTACATGTAAGCTGGTCCCCACGACTTCGCTTTTGTGGGCGCTGTAGACATCTCGAGTTTACGATTACGATTTGTGCAGTAGCAGGAAAGGATCTACCGCGATGGATCGATGCAACGAGACCATGAGATAAAACGAGATAGGCCTACAGATTGCAAGACATTTCCTCCCGTGTGAAGCTGGATGTATTATGCCAGAGCCTAGTTTTACCTTCAATCAGCCGGGTCGCAACATATAACACAGAGTGCATTTAGTTAACGCGGAAAAGAGGTCAGTACGGGAGTCTGATTTGCAAAAATGACCTTACTGTAATAATCAGAGGTGGGTAACTAATCATCAAACAGCTTATTATAATTCCATTCGATTTGGCTACAAGATTTTGCCAATTCTAATTCTACAGTAGAGAGTGACATGGGGAGACAATCTCGTCCCCATCCCCGCCCCGCAACAAGTAAGTCTTCCCCATCCCCGCCCCATCCCCGCAGGGTTTGTCCCCATCCCCGCCCCATCCCCGCAGGTTTTCTTCCCATCCCCACCCCATCCTCGCAGGACGACATCGCATTCCCCGCAAAAGTTTACACTAATTAAAATTTAAAAAATAACATATTTTAGGTTACAAAGCTATTTGTATTGCTGACTGCATTAGTCTGTAATTATCTTATCGACAGTTTGTATTAACCAAGTCTTGACCATTTCTGACTAGAAGGCTTCAGAAAATAAGAAAATCTCCTTATCAGTCCTGAAGTTCTTAACATCACCCGGGTTTCTTGCCGGCTCATTCCCCATTACCGCGGTATTACCGCGAGAGTAAACCCCATTACCGCGGTATTGCCGCAATTGTTGTCCCATTACCGCGGTATTAACCGCAATTGTTGTCCCCATTACCGCGGGATTTATCGCGGTTTTTTCGCGGGGAAATTCCCCATGTCACTCTCTATTCTACAGTCCCCGTTTTATTTTCTGTCCACAGGTGAATCGAGCTACCAAGATTCTGTCGTTCATATGACAAAGGATACTGGTGCGATTCACACTGGTCCACCAGTTGTCGTGTTTGGCCTGCTTCTTCCCTTGGTCGCCATTCTACTGGGCCAGAGAGCGCAGCTGGGCTACGACTCAGGGCTTCTGTAGTCATTCGTCATCCAAAACCTCGTCATGTCACTCGCTGCACTGAATAATGGTGTCACAGATTGTGGATACATTCTTGAAACTAGACGCCTGATTGGCTGGTGTTATTTTAATTTGTTTATTTTGTCTGACTAATATTTTAGCTCGCAACAACTGCATCCTGTATTATATCCAGACAGTCGACTCAATGTTAACTGTCTGAATGTATGGGACATATTTGCTGTGGGTATCAATCAAGCGTTGGCTGTTGGCTATGTCACCCTTAACTGTATGATCTCTTAGTCCCTTCGTCACGTTGCCTTCAAGTGTGCATCTTCACTGCCTCACTGGAAATTGACGGACGAGGTTGATAGAAATTGACTCGTTTTGTAATGTTTTATGCTACTCGGTCGCTAGCGAAGGTGTCTGGTACTCAGCGGCTGAACCGCATTCGCGTCAGTTGTGGAAGACTTTCTTGCCGCCCCTTAGCGATTGGCCATGAAAAGTTTAGCGTTACGTAAATTTTGGCTTCATGAGTGACTTTGGAATGGCTGTTCTTTTATTATATTAATAATTTAACCACAGTTTTGCACATGTGGATTGTGGACTAAATACAAAACTTAACAAGCTGGCCAAGTTTTGCCCCTTGGAAAAAAATTTTTTTGCCCCCCTTGAAAAAACTGAAATGACGTCCCGGCATGCTAGACCGTCAATCGTAACGTCTGGGTTCAAGTCCTCTAACAACAAAGAAATTCCCTCAAGAGGTCTTGATTCCACTTGCACCATTTAACGAACTTGGCTGACCTTACACTGTTAGTCAGACGATCATAAACTATGGCGAGGGAACGGGCTGGTCACCAGCCACCTTCCGTCGTATGCCGAAATATAAAGGCACCAGCTCTTCATATCCATGCCTGCTCTTCAATCTAGCCAAGCTTAAGGGACTGTTCTTCTTCATTGGCTAGTCTCAGAGGCTTAGTAATACACTTCAATTTACTAGAGCGGCTTAGTTTGGAAAATATTTATGACATACTTTAACTTCCAATTTCTCAGAAGTATCCTCAAATTACATGTATAGACCTATAGCCTAGTTTTACTATTTAGTACACAAACACGCGGTTTTCACGTAACTGTTTAAATTTATTTAACGAAACAGTGTCCACTTGCAAGCATGTTTCATGAAACCAATACAATGGTCGTTCACGATGATACTGCCTGCAAATACATGTTATTGTAGAAATTTAGTGACCCTGCTGATAGCCATCATTCTACCTGCACTTTTAGAACAATTCGTAAAATACATGTATCATGATACAAGTGTACCTCATTAAATAAAACCTGACGAAACACTTTTGAGGGTTTCCTAAAATGCACTTTTAAAAGTCCACATAAAATGCTTATTTCTCAGATATATGATTTGCTCAAAAGTACAAGTGTCAGTTATTACAGAAACAGTTACATCAATTCAATAAAAAAATCGCTGATAAAAGCTATTCTGTTATTGCAACAATCACTGTAAAACAATTCCAAAGTTGTCTGTTTCTCGTAATTTAACTGCTATCCCCATCAACAGCCTTCTTTGACTTGCTATTTGTAGCCTTCTTCGCCTTCTCCGTTGACCTATTCTTAGTCGGTTTACCACCTTTCACATTCTTGGAACCTGCAGAGAAAACAACAGACATCTAATAGCAGATTTCACTATTTGAATGACAATTTTTTATCACCATTATGAAACTGTTAAGAATCTTTCGCTTACCTCCCCTAACTGTGGACAATTTTCAGGCAATCGTCAAGGAAATGGCAGTGATGACAAGCAATATTAAAAGCAAATTATGCTCCAGTCATATAATGCAGAGTAATTTTGCATAACAAGACTGATTATTAATCAATCATCAATAATTAGTAACTTCTATGTGCTGGGTGTCTAATGCAGTGATAGTGCACCAAAACAAAGCCCTAATCAGGTAAACCAAGCCCTAATCAGGTATACTCAAGCCGTAATCAGGTAAAAAAAAGCCTGGATGTTTTCTTGTTGTAACTCATAACATTCAGCTCTAGACCACCTACCTTTACTAGAAGTTTTCTTTGACTTTTTCTTTGACTCTGAATCTGTAAACGGAATAAACTCACGTAAACACCAATTTTGTCATAAACATGCATATACTACTACTACATGTATAGCATCTGATGTATTTGTCCATCGTGAGGTAACAACATTTGACTTTAAACATGCACTGAACACAAATGCTTCATAAATTTTGGTCTATCACTCTGGCCAAATCCAAGTAACTGCGATCAAATGTCTAGCTACTTGGAAATAATTATGGCAGAACTTAAGTACATTCGAACTACTACATATATTTGGGGATTGAGTTGGTCCAGTGCTCTACTTTCCATGCAAATGACTGTACATGGTCACAGTTGCAAGCCACGCGACTCACACAGCTTCAGTAAATTGTCCTGATGTCGCAATTGAGTTTTGCTAATTGGATTACATTTTTTGTGAATGACCCTACAATTTCTGGAATTGTTGCTTGTAACCACTTTGATTCATGTGTCCCTTCCACCTCCAAGAAAGGATTATTTAGCCTTCTCTCAAATGCCAAGGGCTGGACATTGATGACATGGCCAATTATTATCTGATCACACTAGCTTATCTTTTTTGCCAAAGACGGTTGGGAATATTGTGTTGATGGCATTTATATTTTATCTGGAGGTAAATTCCATCTGAGCTCATGAACACATTGTCAAACATGCTTCTTCAGACTATCACCACTCATCAGCCTTTAAGAAACACAATTTATGTTGCACATTTACAAGATCAACAGAATTTACTTTCAATGTAATACACACAATATTTATAACAGACCTTTCTTTGTTTTGCCAGGCTTGCTTTTCTTTTTAAGTGCATAACTGACTACCATGTTTCGCCCATTCAAGTCCTTGCCTTGCATATTTTGCAGAGCTTTGGCTGCATGTTCATGCGAATCGAATACGACAAAGCCAAATCTGCAAGATAAAAACAACATATATTACAACCAAAGTAATAAACTATTTCTTTAATATTCGCTGTTTTTACTCTAAAGATTGCTCAAAATTAAATACAGTACTGGAAGTTAGTCATTATAAATTAAGGTGGCACTGAAAAAACTTTTCCAGTAAATTCCTGGGACACCAAGTTACTGAACCGGTATGTTTCTTTTGACAGGCTAACATTACGTGCACAAATATCTTTCGGATATTTCCCAAAATTAAGGTGCTACATTGTGGGGCAAGTTCTCCATTGTAGTAAGCTCAAAATATTAATAACTGAAAATTTATGCAGCGTATTGTTCCAGACCCATTTTAGCTGGAGCACTCTGCCAAGACTTAAAGGAACATCCATTTA
The DNA here is from genome assembly GCA_020284085.1 of Aporrectodea caliginosa. NCBI lineage: Eukaryota > Metazoa > Annelida > Clitellata > Crassiclitellata > Lumbricidae > Aporrectodea > Aporrectodea caliginosa. The sequence continues at coordinate 134,598 of JACEVL010000561.1, forward strand.
GTATGTTCACATGGAAGGGATGAAGGTTAACCAAATGCATATATGCTTGCATATGGGGTCCACTGATAATGCACGTAGGAATCGGAAACAGGGGAGGGGTGAAACCTTTATAATTTGTCTATTGTCTATTATTGGGGGAGGGCTGATAGATAAATGGTAACATCACTGGTGTGAGAAGCAGAACATCTAGGAAGTGGGATCGATTCCTACTAACCCTTAAGGTCGACTCAGCCTTTCATTCGCCAGATGGCATTGGTAAAATGAGCAGGATGTGATGGATGCCTTGCATGGCTGCCATACAGTTAAATTCGACTCCTGTTAAACTTGTCATAGTCTGTTACTACTGTGTCATGTAAATCTTACTGCGTACTTGTCAGTTTTAATTAATAAAAAAGAATATTATATAATATTATATTATTGGCCCTGTTCAAATGAACTACTGAACAGCTTATAGACAAGTACTACCAGGAGAAGTAGGACTGTGGTAGAGGTGTAACTTGTATGCCACATTACCTCTGACTACTATTATCTATCATGCAGCATGGATTAAATACAGACCATTCCATAGGATTCGGAAGAGGTGCCTCAAATGTGCATTCGCAGATGTGGGGAGGTCACTTGCATGCATACATACTCAATGCATGGTTCCTAACAATGTACATTATTGTGTATAATCTGTGTAACTGAGTAACTTGTGTAGCCACAGCATAATGCTTCTGATACACCACACAAGAGCCCTTACCATAATTTTGGCTTAGTTCAACCAATGAAAAAAATTTAAGTGGAGCCTTTCGAAACGCTGCACAAATATGAAATCAAATGAACTATATCTTGCTGCTAATACACAACATGAATAAGCATCTCTTGAAACCTCGCTCCAGTCATAATGAACTCACCCTTTGGACTTGTCCGTCTTGGTATCTTTCACAATTCTTGCTTCTGTCGCTTTCTTAAAGAAGGCTTTAAGTTGCTCTGATGTTGTCTTGTAGTTCAGCTGCTTGACACAAAGTGTTTTGCAGTTTTCATCTGCAGACAGTCAGGTCAACATGTATATTATTTTGTAAACTGATGTAATATATTAATTTGCAATGACATTCAACATCATATAGGCTAGAACAGAAAGTGTCTCGGAGTAGACATCTTGAAGGGGTGCTATACAAATGTTCAATTACATTACTCTCACTCCCTCAGGCTTGAATTAATCATTCCCAGAGGAGGGGTCAGCCACACAGATACCTCATCTCCACTTGTTGCTGTCACCAGTATCTTCTTTCTACAATATGAGAAACTTCAGGTCTTGTCGTATCATGTCTCCAAAACCTTAAGTTTCTCATTAAATTGTGTTTAATATTCTAACTTTCATAATTATTCAAACTTTCATAATGCAAGAACATAATTCCAAACAGATCAACTAATTGAGAACAAATTTAAGTTCAGACCGAAAATAGCTTTACAGTGTGAATGTATTTTGTATTTCTCAATTATGCAACTCAATTTTCTGCACAGTCATTGACCAATTAAAATAAGAAGTTGAGACCAACCTGGCTGTTTTTGTGCTGTTGTGTTTTGACGTTTCTCACCAACATAATCTAAGCAGACAGTTCTACCACAAAGGGTCGAGTTCTGTAACTCAGTCATAACTTTATCAGCGACCTCTTCACTCTCAAACTCCAGATAAGCATGTCTGTAAATGAATAAAACAATCTGTCATTCAATGCTACAGGACTGTTCAAATTTTGTTACTTGTAAATAGGTGCAATATTTTTATCTTTTGTACCTAAACATTAAATGCTCTTCCATCTTCTGACTGCTTCATCTATCACGAAAACCAAGTATCTGAATGAAAAGTTACGGCTGTGATTAACCATGCCCAAACAATTGCATAACTGCATAACACATTTTAACCATTTTGCACACAATCATGTGAATATGATTCAACAAGAGTTTTTTACATGCCAATAAGAAATTCTAACATCAGATGCAGTGGGGTGAATGAATGATCCATTAGTAACCAGTCAAAAGTCAAGCTATGTTGTTAACACCATGAAATCAAAGTTTAAATGTATCGTAGCTCTCATCATCTAAGATTCAGCTGACTGTATAAATGCAGCGACGCTTCAGGAATGAGACAATGCATCTATCGGACACCTACCCCTTCAGTTTTCCATCCATTTTATGTGGAACAAAAATTTTCTGAGCCATTGAAAAGTGGGCTTTAATGTCGGCTTCTTTTACGTCAAATCCTATGTTCTTTACAAAAAGTGTTCTTTTCTTGGATTCCGCTACAGAAGAAAAAATAAATAAAATCACTAGTGACAAAAGATGTTAATCTCTTTGACAGTGTGAGAAAATAAGGCAAAAGGAAAGAATTGAAAGTAGATGAAAATTAGTTCCATGGATCACGGATGTGTATCACAAACCGATCATCACATCATTTGCATGTGGACAAAGGGAAAACAGGTGATTGGTGTTGTTTTACATGCCGAGTCACATATACATGGTGTTCCAAACTTTATGCACTTCTGATCAGTTTGCATCTAGACTGTGCCTTTGAAGAATCTTCAGGTGTTGGATGCATGCAGCTATCTAACTATCTGCCTGATCATTCTCCAGTCTTGCATAAAAGTTAGAGTGTCAAAATTTTAGTAGAATATGACCTGGGTACCCAAACCCATCCTGAGTGGCTACCTAACAACCCGTCACTCCATCATAGAATACTTTCTTGCTCTTTTCATCTATCATGGTTCTCTGCCTTACTCTTATTCTCTTTCATCTATCATGGTTCTCTGCCTTACTCTTATTCTCTTTCATCTATCATGGTTCTCTGCCTTACTCTTATTCTCTTTCATCTCTGTAACAAGCATAGAAGCAACTGTATATTAAAAGCTTCTCCCTTCACTCAACGTACATGTAATCTCAAACTACAAAATATGCCTAAGGATATTTATGAGTATCCACAAGTATTATAACTAGATCCAAAGTTTCCACTTGAAAGATGTTATGAAAACTAGCACTCCATACTCAGTTTAACTAAACTCCAAGTAACAAACCTACAAAATATGAGCTACGGGCAAAAATATAAGAACTCGTCTTAGGTCTTGAAGAACAGAGATTAGGTGACAAAAAGTTGTAAAAACACTGCTTTGCTTTACCATCATATTTTGTCTTTGGAGTTTTATCTTGCGGCGTCTTTTCAGACTTCTCGTGTGCAAGCAGTATCTGAACTTGTTTTCCATCCATTTTCTTGCCAGACAATGCCAAACCTGCCTCCAGTTGACTTTCACTCACATCCACATAGGCAAAGCTTTAAGAATAAACAAAACATATCTGAGTTATGCTCTGGTGAGAATGTTTACACTGGATAGTGGATACCATAAAAGACTTAAAAAGTGTATTCTTAAAGCTAGTAGTTATTCTGTATTCTAAAACTTCACAAAAAAATCCATATTCCGAATAGAGACTGGAAACCATAAGATTGAATGAATCACAATATAGACATAAATCATACTTTGTGCACAAACATGTCAGACCTGTACCAATTCATCAAGAGATAATATCCCCGCAGCATTGACGGACTCAGGCAACCCATATTTTCTAACATGCTAAAAGCTACTAAGCTGTCTGATAACACACAGGTCTTACAGAGGCATGTACTGGTTTGCAGAATCTTTTTTAAAAGTAATCAAACAACAAAAAGCCTCTCTTGCATGCCTTAATGGAAAATCTTGGACACAGTGGTGAAACATTAATTGTAATTAGCAACTTCTATTGTGCCGGTGTCTAATGCACAAGACATCAACTGATGGCACATTAGCGATCAGCTGTCATAAATGGTTCCCAAACTCTTCTGCTGCTTCAATGATGATTAATTTAACAATTTGTCACAATTTTAATATCCATGAATTCAAATCAGCAAACAAGAAACTACACTCTATATTATTGCATAAGAGAATAAGTTTCACATTGCTTACTTTCTGCCACCTATCCTGCGAACCTGTTCAACTTTAACCCCACGAGAGTCAAAGAACTTCTCGATGGCTGATGATTCCACATCACCCGACATCATTCGAACAAACAACGATTTACCACCTGTAAAGTAGCCAAACATTTATATAAAGCAAATTTTCTGCAACTATCAGACACATCGAAAGCTTTCCACGGTTTCCAAAATTGTCAAAAATTGCCAGGGAGCTTCAAGTATATGTGCTGAATCCCTGAGGAGTTTAGGGTTGAAAGGATTAAGGTCCTTCTGTTTTGTTTTCCACACTTCCTAAGATGTAAACATGCAGGCTGACAACAAATTTTTTTTATCCATCTAGTTTAACTTACGGAAATCTTGAATGTTTGAATGAGCCACAGGCTAAAAAGTCAAATCTTGCGACGACTAATTCGATCACTTACAATCATTCAATCGTCATGAAACTTGGCAGATAGACTCGCCCTCACCAGACACTTCATTCTATAAAATTTCAGCTCCCCAAAAAGGCTAGCTTATAGAATCGGGGACTCAACTTTTCGAATCGGGGAATCCACTTTTCCGAAAGCTTTCCAGCGTTGTCATTGGCCGCAACAAAAACGGGCGCGCTGCCTCATTAAACGAACGCTATGTCGTTAAATCCCTGGGGACTATATATTTCTTGAGGTAACTGCTTCATAAGACGCATTATAGGATACTAGATGGATATAGTAAAAACTTTGTTTTTACGGGCTGTATTTTTATTCACCATCATTATCAGTTCCTGATGCCAGCCATTTGGCAGCAATGGGTACAAATAAATGATCTCCATTGTCCTCAGTCATTTGTCAAGTCCATTGCTCCCCTCAGTGTTAGTCCAAGTGATGTCATGTCCTCAGTTATTATTATTATTAAATAAATTTATGCCGCGTGCAAGGTCACACCAAAATGTGAAACTGAGGAGCGGATAGTCAGGCGCCAGGTGAAGATGCACTTAGATTTCCAAATCCTTGAAAGCCAAGGAGTAAGTTTTGAGTCGCTTTATGAAGGAAGGAAGTGAATTTGAGCTATGAAGAGAGAGTGGTAGTCGATTCCATTCCTTTGGAGCAGTTATGTTGTCTATCCAATGTGAAGGTTTGCCTTTGTTTCTTTTTCCAGAATCTTACATGTACTGAAAACTGCTCAAATGGATATTCTTTGTTAGTGCTAATGTGGCCCACACTCCAGAAGATGAAGACCAACCGAGAGCCCTCTGGGATGCCATGAACAAACCCCCCCCCAAGGAATTTGAGACCAAGTGATCGACTTAGGACTACTTGGACTAGAGTTGTGGAAAAGGATATCGCACAGCTAAACTTCACCCTTATACATAACTGAGGAAAGCCTAGGACAGAACAGTGCGTCGTCACAATGTGGACATGGCCACATTGAGCTGAGTATGCTACCAGAAAGATTGGCATTATAGGTAAACCAGTCTATGTACAAGAAAGAATATTCCACATACCTGAGGCTTTGGGTGTTTCCAATTTGGCCTTTTTGTTCTCTTGTTTCACAGGCTGCTTTGCTTTTCGCTTCTGCCCTGGTTTTGCATCTTCCTCCTCCTCATCTTCTTCGTTTTCATCATCGTCATCATCCTCATCACTGTCCTCTTTGTCATCATCATCGTCGTCATCTTCACTGTCTTCATCCTCATCATCTTCACTGTCATTTTCAGCCTCATCATCTTCATCATCATCATCATCATCATCATCATCATCATCATCATCATCATCATCATCATCATCATCATCACTGTCTTCTTCTTGTATCAGTTTTTCTGTGAGGATTTGTTTCACTTTGTTGGGTTTTTTTGTTGACCCTAAATACAAGCAACCCATATTTTGGTGCCAAACAGAACCAGGAGAAAGAAAGGCATGAAATTCACAGCAAAATTCACTCATTCAGTAATTATAACAATTGGCACATTACTTGTTATGGTATACAAAAGAAATTACGTATAAAAATATCATACTTCTTTTAATTATTTTTGATATTTACTTCATCATTATATTTAAACACCATGGTTAAAATACATCTTATTCTACGCGTGATATTACTCGTGTGACTCCGACAAAATAAATTTGATGTTTCATCTAATATTGGTAACAATAATACGTAAAGTAACTTAGGCCAAGAACATTACAGAGAAAGTTCAAAGAGATTTACCTGATTCCTTCTTGGTTGGCTTTGCTACTTCCATTTCCTCCTGCTAAAAAATATTCAACATTATCACTATTATATTTTGGACTTGCGAATTATTAGTACGACTGTTATTATTTCATTGTACTATGTAGGATCATGGAGTGAATTTAAAAGCAATCACAAATAAACAGATAAAAGCAGTGTCAGGAGTCACTCAGGCATAACTGTAGGGTTTCACAAGAGCAGACACCATTTGTACCATTTCCAAAATGTAGCTATATTGTGTACAAACCTAATTGACAAAATTACCATAACGAAGATTGCCTCAAATTGATATTTAAATAAATAAACACAATGCTGTTAGCCAGTCGCATAGTAAGTTTAAATGACCTGTGTACAGCGAGCTCAACTTCTAATGACTTGTAATTGATAGGGTATGTGTTGTTTTCTTTTATTTGGATTTTTGCTTTTTTGAAATAAGAAAGTTCTAAGTTCATTTCGAGGCTCATCAATCACTCAGCAGGTTGGGCCATATTATCCATTATGCACGGTGCCTAGGGCTTATGATCCTTTTAGGGTCCTATGCAAGTCTGATAATGAGATATATCCAGAATATTAAATTTAAATAATCAACATTCCAAAAAGTAAATTGAGAGCTAAAATCAAAACTGGGTATGTTCATGAATAACGATTAAACATGACATCAATAAATAATGCGAATGAGTAATTATGTGCTTAGCTTTAATGCAGAGCTGGCAGTTGGGGCCCACGAACGCAAGAGTGCCTAGCAGTGGTTAAACTGGTTTGGGTGAGCAACGGAAACTCTGAAGACGAGTTTTATTGGAACGCATCCATTACCAGGGTTCCATTGCAGTGGAAATGCAAGCAAATATTTTTGAGAGCAGTGGGAACACCGTTCCCACACACTTTAAATGCGGGTGCCTAGGGCCTACGATGATCATAAAATGGCCCTGTCAGCATGTGGTCCCGTGGACCATGGGTTACATCTGTTACTTTCTGCATCCAGTTTTGGGATTAACTCTAAACCCGACCTTGCACAACAATATAGCATTTTGCGTTTCTCCAGCTTAAGAGTGAGTAACAGTGATGCAAAGGTTTACAATTTAAGAATTATCTTAAACACTTACTTCACTACTTGATAGATCTTCCTCAAGATCATTGTTTCTTTCAGAAGGAAGAGAAGCTTTCAACTTCTTGGCTTTCTTGTCCATCATTTTGTTCTGCTTTCCCTGCAAACCAAAACAAAGATTATTTAAGTTAAAAAATCATGCAGATACTGCCATGGCGATCGTAATTTATTACACCAGATATTGAAATAAGGGCATTCGGTAGAACTCGGGATTTACTGGGGTGGTCCTAGAGGCACCAAATCTTACCTGGTGATACCTGGCACCTAAACTAGTCGATCGCACCTATTCCCGATCTGCGGAAACGATCCGTTAATTTTTTACAAATTTTTAAAATCCAATGTTAAACACTCGGCTATAGCATGTTTACGTTACTCTACGCCTATAATACCGGAAGTCACGTTAAGGATGCGCCATTCACATATATAACTTTTATAGCGCATTGGTTTCAAACGCAAGAGAAACTCATCCGCAGATAATCGTTGTATCATTTATATTTAAATATTCCGCGCCTTCTAAGCTTTCTTGCGCTCCACGAAACCTGCTTTAGCAGTTTTTCTCCCTCCCTTCTCAAACGGACTTGGATTATAATTATTAATTAATTAAATTTGTAATTCGACAGCTGACGCTCGTACCATGTGGTTAGCTTCACGTGAAGCGCGGTATTAATTCGCAGTTCACGATTGTAAGAGACTGGGTGTAGATAGGGTGAAATAACCAGATAATTGAATTGTTTATAATTATGTATCAAAATTCAAGATTCCATACTCTATGTAAATAACTATTATAAAGAGATAGATAAAATGCATTGGCTCAACCATGTTAAAGTCTTCTTCCATACACGACTTCTCAAAGAGGGCCCGATCGCGCATTGGATAACATCTGGCACAGAGAGCGAGAGGTACCAAGTTCGAGCCCTGTAGGGTAGACATGCTTTGTAGGCTGCTATTAGCGGCGTTGTATTACAGGCTGTCTGTTCTGTTAGTAGTTAAGATTTCAATTGCATAACATGTAAATGTACAGCGCAGTGCGTTTGTCAGGCGCTTGATTAAAGAAAAGATATTATTATTATTATTACATTACGGTACCGAATTAACATAAATGCCGTGCACAAACGAATAAGTTCCATATACTTCTTATTGCCGAAAAGTGTTAAAGAAACTGCTGTATAGAAGCAGTCACCAGCTGCAGGAGTTGTTATAACAGTGAAGAGCTTCGTGAATGAAGGGTGAAGTTCATTCAGCAAGCCCTTGGCAACTGACCTCGAAGACTCATCACAGGTTTGAGGAATGCTTGACCGTTGCAGACCAAGCATATCAGTAAGGATTGATTCATTCAACGTAAAAAGTTGCTTGGTTCTGAGTGCATATCCAAACGCCCTGCCATTACAAATGATACTCACTCTCAGCCAGGTATCTATCAACAGAATTTCCATGACCACAGCTGAGTTTTGTTGAGGGCAAGAAACCTTAGAAGGCGCCGAATATCTAAATATAAACGATACAATGATTATCTGTAGACATAGGTTTTTGTGAGTTGCAAGGCAATGCGCTATAAAAATTTCATATAGGCCCTATGATTGTGTGCAGATATTATGTTCATGCTTTGTAATGCGCTATAAAAGTTCATGTGAATGGCGCATCTTTAACGTGACTTCCGGTATAGGCGTAGAGTAACGTAAACATGCTATAGCCGACTGTTTAACATTGGATTTTAAAAAAATTGTAAAAAATTAACGGATCGTTTCCGCAGATCGGGAATAGGTGCGATCGACTAGTTTAGGTGCCAGGTATCACCAGGTAAGATTTGGTGCCTCTAGGACCACCCCAGTGAAATCCCGAGTTTTACCGGGCATTCTATTAGTTTCATGGAGCGTATGGCGTCCGATCCTGGTCAGGCATCGTGAGGGTCGGTTAGGGTCAGGTTACGCGTCGTGAGGGTCGGTTAGGGTCAGGGTTAAGGTTAGTGTCGTCATTATAAAACATGTAAAAAATTGTACATTCAGCGTAACATGCCAAAATATACAGCATAAGAACGGTTGAGAATCTCCGTGTTGCGGTCTCCTACAGTTGCGGTCCATGAAACTAATAGAATGCCGAAATAAGTAACCCATCCATCAGACTTATGGCCTTGCGTATGTTACCGATGTAACAACTTACTGATTAATTACTTTTTAAAAGTCCTGGTTCCTTACAGCAATCGTAATTGGGTGCGTAGCAAATCCCCAAAACTTCAATCCCCAAAATAAAATGTTAACAAAATATTATAAGATTGTACTTTAACACGTTACATATTGGGTACGACCACGTGTAGTTGTTGGCCTTTCAACGTATGCAAAAGCCAACTTAACAACTGGACAAAGCTATCGCTTGATTTGCTTATTCAAACCTACATGATAATTATTCAACACTGCATTTAAGATGCATTAAATCTAACAATAACGGAGCACCCCTTTACCTGCTTCGATTTCATTATTTTAAACTAAATGCAATAAAACACGAGACTGAAAATTCGACTACAACAAACACGCGGAAATTGGATTCCCAAATTTCGCCCAGTTGACTCTGTAGCCCATCGATGCTGTAGCCTTATTATAATTATCTATGTTTTCAGATGCTGAGTTTATGTGGTGCTATGATTTGCAAATTGTAGCCTTATAATTTACTGATCTGCCGATTTCTTTTATACCGGTAAATTTTGCAAAATTTAATTTTTTTTAGCTATCTAAGCCATTTAAATAATATTTGGTCTTTTAGATGATTTAAAAGAACTGTGCAAAAGTTACCAAGGCGCTAAAATATAATTTTACTCCCGCCAGAATTACGAAATAAAATATTATTATCTGCGAACTCAAGAATTATAGGCCTCACCTTTTCTTATCTCTACACACGTCTTTCGCACACAGCTGAAGACATTGCTCTTTCACAAATCCTATTCGATTCCTCATCTCCCTTTACCTACGTCTCACTCACTGCTTCAATACTAGACAGCATCCACCGTTACATTTAGCTGTCTGGCTGCATGACCCTTTGGATCTTGATCTGGACCCAATTTTGATTCTGCATGCCTATTGATTTTGTTTTGACTGAGCGTCTGTGAGTAATTAAGCTGGTTCCCGCAACGCCGCTTTTTTGGGGCGCCGTCGAAATGTCGAGATTGGAGGTATGATTGTATGAGTTACACGCACGTACGATGCCGAATATGCCTTTTGGTGTTGGTTTGAAGGTGTTTAGAGAATTTAGAACTTTAGACTTCCTTTTGGTCTCGATTGTTCGCTAAACCAGATTTAAATGAATTCGTGTGTTTCAGTAGGTCGTTTGTCAGATAGAGCTTGCTATCTTCTCTGGACACAGTAATTTGTTTATCTTTGCCTAAATCTGTGATAATAGCCTATTATGTCTTCATTGACTGAATGAATTCACCACTAATTTCCAAAAGTGATAAATATTTATTTTAAGCATCTTTCTAAGTAGCCTACAATGTAACAAAGTTCAGTTTTTCTTTATTCTTGTAACATAATATTTTAATGCACTTCGTAATCTTGTAAAATTAATGCGTAGGCCTAAATCTTTGGTAAAAGCACAGAATAGATAAAGCGTAGCTACGCTTTATCTATTCTGTGGTAAAAGCCTCAATATAGGTCGATGGTAAAAGCCAAAGATTTTAACAGATTTTAAAAGCTATCCAAAATGCGTCATCTGTAGTGTCGACTCTACGTTGTATAGAAGCTGTTCTTCTAATCTTGCGGTGCCTTTTCTCAAAGTGGAAAGCAGTGGAAGCGGTGGATGCCTTTGTAGTTAAAATAAGAGATGCTTTTGATGCTGAGCTCAAATTTTATTTTCACTGAGCACTTAATTCAAAATCGGTAAAAATTTTGCTAAAGTTATTGCCTATTCAGGTCATTCGATTAAGAGAGATCCTCCATACAAATTTTGGTAGTAGAATCTTCCATATTAGTCCTAGGTAGAATACTCTGCATTTAGTTCTAGAACGTACTGTATTGCAGTTAGAATGCAATGCTTCTATACTTGACTACATCAATCAATCAATCATTTATTTCTGTAACCATCAGAAGAGAAAACGAACAATGAAACAATAAGGAAACGGTTTGACATGTACTGGCTACACGGAGGCCCAGAAGGGATAATTGATCCCGCTAAGGACACCTAAATATGTAGAAAGTACAGATAGGAAAAGAAAGACTGCCAATAGATACTTAAAGTGGAGTAAGCCTTGAGCTCAAAATAAAACATGAATTACGAAATCTTGAGTAAATAGAAAAGCGATGTGCAAACCAAGTAGTACGGTTTGGGTTGTTTTTGGAATACTTGTAGGAGGGCAATAAAGTATCGTGGCAGATCTTTCGGCTTGTTACAGAGACGTTTACCAATACAATAGATGGTGAGCATTACTTTGAAAACGCGTTGGGTTAGTCTACTGCCATCTGGTGAACTCAGTGGCATAGTTAGCTGAAAAAGGCTTTTTTATGTTAAAGTTTCAGAATTATTAGTCGAGTATGGCTTATTTCTCAACAGCCACTCGCTTCTCATGGCGTGTCAGAGTTGGTACGTCTTGTAGCCAGATGTGGTACAGAAAGTTCTGGGCACTTGTTTGGTTATGCTGAAGTGCAGCACACAAGGTGCTGTTTCAGTTTATTCAGCATAACTAATCAATTTGAAACTTGCATGCACAGGGAACGATGAAAAAGTTAGAACTTGATTTGAGAATCAAAACTTTATTTAAGCTATTGCATTATCGGGATGACAAATGCATATTTTTCGGTTGTAAATACAACCAAAACGAAGCTAGGGTTATTTTGGTGATTGTTTTTGAAGTATTATGTTTCACTTTATCACCCTTGCACAGTAAATGTACAGCTTTTCATCATTGTGCAGCATCAATAAGTGCCCAACACTTGATGCTAAGAATAACTGTTCAAACAACTACTATACAGTAGAACTGTCACAAATGGTTCGATAGGCCTCGGACTGAGGTTCACAGAAATTTGCTGGTGAATACATTGTAATGAGGTCTGGAAGCTTATTCAGTTAAATTGCAAATGTAAACTAGAAAACTTTGTATTTTAGATGTTCCTCATCTCTGTGACAGGTCTTTATCAACATAAATGGATAAGAATCCCATTTTGGTGAAAGGCAGCTGTTAGGAAACATGGATGATGTCGGGGATGGAGTTGACGGCACTCTTGAGGTTTAGTTTCAATATTGAAATCACAAGTTTTGTGGCTATGCCATTTATAAGAATAACTCTGCCATGACTGTAAGTAAGCGCACCAGGAATATTTGGTGTAGCTTGTAAACTCATGGTATATTAACCAGGGCAACAGAACCAAGGTTAACTGCTGCCTGACTGGATTTCAAGACAGTCAAGTCAGATTTATATTATTCTTTGCTATTATTATAAATGTGGATCTTGATGTAAAATCTTTATTGCCTATAAAATAATGTTACCTAACAGTTTTTGTACAGTATCTTTGAACCATTATCTTTCACTTTATCACTCTTGCATGCTAAGTGGACCATGTCCCTGTGCAGTGTCAGTAAAATGCCCAACACATTGCCAAGAATAGTGGAGCTACAAGAATAACTGTTCTAAAACAGATCGTTTGAAAACGTCTAGGACTGATTTGAATAGAAAGTTGCTTGTAAATAATGAGGTTTAGAAACTTATTTGCCTAACTTGAAAACATGAACTGGGAACCTTTACATGTCTGAGATTTGTGTCATCTTTTTGTTGCAGGTCTTAACATCATAAACAGACAAGAGTTCCAGTTTGGTAAAGGCCATTGTCGAAAATGTCGAGGAAACGTGGCAAGTTGTTTTGAGATGGAGTTGACTGACACTGTTGAGGTTTAGTTTCAGTATCAATTCACACGTTTTTTATGGCTATACCATTTGAGAAAGTACCGCTGCCATCTTGTTCGATTTTGATTTGCGTTGCCAGGTTGGGAGTGTTTTTGATGAGTCAATTTTTGTGGTGCTATATAAATCTACCCTGACTGCAGGTGAAAACATAAATATTTGGTATAGCTTTTAAACAAGTGGTAAATTAATCAGAGCAACAGATCAAATGATAACTAGTGTTGTTTCCGCTGTCGGAAATGAAAACCGTTGTTAACGAAAACTTCAGGTTTTAGTTAACTAAAACTAGAACGAACACTAACACAAAAACGCTAAAAAATAAAATATTAAACTGATGGAACCCGTAAAAAACAATAACTGAAACTAAAGCAGTAACAACTAATAATAACGAAAACTTGGCCGTACCAGGATTAGTTTTCATAGCACCTTAAAGCTACCATCTGCTGAAGTATTTTTTGGGCCGCTAGTGCAAAAGCTAGGAACAAGATTGCCAAGCATCAGTGATCGAATAACTAAAACTAAAAATGAAAGTAAGAGGTTTCTGTTTTTGTTAACTAAAACTGAAACAATAACATGGTGCAAAAACAAAAACTAATAATAACTAAAACACCTAGCACGTAAAACTAATAACTTAGACTAAAACATGGTAACTGCCTGACTAGATTTCGAGATACCGAGTCACATTTTGTAGCATTCTTTATTGTTATTAGTATTACTTTTAAATTTAAAGTAAAATCTTCAGTGCTTATAAAGTAATGCTGTCCCAACATTTTATGAATAGTGTAAATCAAAAGTATTTGTATTATTTGAAGCTGTACTCTGTGCCAACTAGTGTGAGATCAAAATATTGCCACTTTCAAATTGACTTTGATGGCACATTTGAAAACACTTAGAAAAGGGCCACAACATCCGATAGTTTTGGATGCAAGTATGGCTGAATCGTGCATGAAGTGATATGCTCTGTAAAAACAGAAACAAGGCCAGAAAGGGGAAGTTTCAGAGCACAGAGGCAAGGGGAGCCTATACAACAGGAGCATAGTAAGGATATAGTCAGGGTTTATAATTGAGGTGTGAGCAATATTGGGTTAAAGGATAATATTGTGATAGGTGTTTGAAGGTGATATGTGCAATGTGTTGTTAAATGGGAGTGGATTCATTTGAATCCCCATAACTGTAGCTATGCTTCAGTTGGAATGTTGTTTCATTTTAATATTTTTGGAAATGGTCACACAGTTGTAAGTGCAACACCTCTTTCTACTATTTTAGATGGATTACTACTGGATTTTCTTGAAAACCAAGTTCAGCCAGGGAAAAACAAATGGCAACATCTAAAAGAGGTTGGCAATTTTACGGTTAACCAGGATTTCTGAACTCCAGGTTGATGGTTCCTCAGGCTTTAATTTTGTAATGGAAACATTATACAGTATACACCCTCTGAGATAGCATTAGCATTTTTTGTGTGATGTGTGTTATTTCATTTAACTAATTGTTCAAAGTCTTGAGCTTACAATCATTGTAATTAATACAATTAATGTATCTCTCAAGTTCCATTACAGTTTAACAAAACAATGCCATGATTGTAATGTATGTGCATCAGGCAGTTGTGATGCATTTTGTAAATCATGGTACAGCAACTGGGCACTAGACATATTTGACAGCTAGCAGTGAACGGAAGCGGGTTCAGGGCTGCTGTCAATCATGTCTGAATTTAAGCTTAAATGCAAATTCACAGAGAAGGAAGTTTTTTTACTCAATAATCGACATTTGCTGATCAATCTGTCTTCCTGCCTTTTTAAACAAAGTACAAAGCAGTGAGGGTCTTTTGGAGAACATATGAAATAATAATGTTCCCTATTTATACCTCGCAGAGCATATCACTTCCAAAGTACATTGTTCTCAGCCCAACAAAACAGTATAAAGACATGTTGGTCAGAAGCATTCACCCATTCATCTCAACAGATTTTTTCATATTTGTGTTCACTATTGCGTTACAGAATCTTCAACAAGTTGAGCTGCCACCATTAGTTCTTCGTCACCCACCTCAGATTCCTGAGGCATTATGTCTGCAGACTTCTCCACCGAAATACAAGCCATGACAAGGTCATCATCCTTGACCTCTTCATCGTCATCTTTAAGCTGACCATCTTCAGAGTTGAATACTTGGTTCAAGTTTTCAAGCAGACTGTGTGGAAGGGAACGCTCTGAAGAAAGTAAATAGGTTTTAAAAGCTTTGCTGCCTTTCCACACTGCCAAACTATGCAGATTATCCTTCTAACTAAAAAAATGTGTTACAAAGGTGTTGCTGTTATGTGATGTTGAATTAAAGGTTGTGAATTTTGCCGACTACCATTGCTTTGGGCACTAGACATTAATTTTAATAATATTCTTTATTATTTCAAACCAACAAGTGCAGCACGATTACAATTCAGTATGAACGGATGATCACAAGTTATTTGGCAGCCATGCAAGGCACCCATCATGTCCTACTAATTTTACCAATGCCATCTAGCAATTGATAGGCTGAGTGGACTATTGGGTTGGTAGCGGGTATCCCACTTCCTACTGCTCTTCATTCCAGTGATGTTACCATTACTTATGGACCCCAAAAAGTGCATGCATTGTATGCGGTCTCTATGCAGTCGTTTACAGTTTTGCTATCAGTCATATCCAGCTTCAAATTTTGAATTAACTTGAATGACTATCTTGTTTCCAGCATGAATATGTTTACCTGGAGACCTGAAGTTAACTGCTCTGCAGTTGAGGTCATGGCATTTCTGATAATAAATTCCATTCTTCAGATCCACGACAATTCTGAAACAAGAAGTTAACGTAAATTATGTAATTTGGCCATTACAGGTCAAATCTGGTGGTTGTTTACAATGTTTTGACCTTACGACAGTAAATTAGATGATGGCAAGAACAGAAATGCCTGCTTTTGAGTACAAACTGCCTTTTGTCAACTCTGTCCTAATGTATACTTGGTAACAACAGTGGGGAAAAAGGAGCATTTTATGGGAAATTTCAATCTCTCACAACTTTTGACGGTTGAATTTGATCTGGTAATTCCTCTGCCTCAACTGTTTGATAATAAATTGATTCAACATACAACACCACTTACATGATGTTATTGCTTTTATGAGGCCGTCCAATGTTTTCGCACCAGCGGTTCTTCACTATGTCATAGACAATCTTTCCTGTACCAATGAAGAACGCCCAGCGCCATATTGCACCCTGAACTCCACCTTGCACAATAACTGACTTTACAAACGTGTCCACTTCTGGATATGGAGACGACTGGTATCCAGAATCCGATGCAGCAGGTGTGCAAGGGGCCTGGTTAGACAAAGCTGTGCAACATACAATATTTTTGAATGAATAAAAACCACAACAGGTCTTTGGTAATACCAATTAAAAATTAACATGTTCTCTGGCATTTCAACTAAACCTTATAAAATTAATTTTTCCTGCATCTTCAATTGAAGGTGTCACATTTAGATTACAAAGGATGAAAGCAAGATAAGGTACTATACTTGCTCACTTATTAATGCATGCCTTTTTAACACTTAGCAACATTTACATTTAGTCCTCAGAAGTCGGTTATAGGTCATTTCAGTTTAAGTGCAACATAATGGCATTTCCCATCTTCACTTTGCCATGAAATTTAAATGCCACTTTGATCTGCCAAACTGCTTAATGTTACATGACACTGACATTCCAACTGGACAACCTTTCTCTATGGGTAATATGGCTTGAAAAATATTAACCAAGCACAAACTACACTTCTACAAATTTCTACAAACAGCCAAGTTTGTGTCATTACTGACTTACCTAAGGTGAACTTGTAATTTTGGTCATTTTTCTACAGCAAAGACATCTGTATGTACTAGATTTGTGAGTTATGATGATCTACCAACCATGTTTGTCAGTTGACTCAGACTCATTGTCCAGCCCAAAGTCAAGCAACTGCACTTCATCAGAATATCTAGAAATTCAACAGAATGCTTTCCAGTGTTATTTAATTCTAGCCAAACATACTTCAGCTATGGCATTAAAATCAGTAATGGCAGAAGACTCTGAAGGGTACCATCAAGTGGTGAAATTAAAAGCTTTTTTATACAATACAACTGTATTTGATATTGCCCTCCTTCCAAAGCTCATAAATGTACACAACCACATGACAGAACATCGATGGAGCAGAGCAATTGAGAGTGAAAGACTTGCTCAAGGTCCCTACACGGTAATTAACCACCCAAGTGGAGGCTCGAACCCATACTCTCCGCGTTACAGGCCAAGCACTCTAACCAATCAGTCACCGTGCCCCAGTCTAATTTCTACCATGCATGTTCATCAAGCTTCTTATTGGCACTTTAACAATGAGCTGCATTGGTTTTCCAGTCACTTAGTACATGCTCATTGCTACATGCCCGTTGCTAGAGTATCAAAATTGCATTTAGCAGTAAATAACTTAGAATTTGCTCTACATGATTAAGACGTATTTTCTAAAACCTCAGCTTACATACACAACATTTAAAAAATGTGAGGAATGGGTGTTTGTATGATAAAATGGTTGTTACCCTGCTGAATTATGCCAAAAATATTCAAGTCTCAGGTATGTAAGAGCAGTGCACACAACATGAAACAGCACACAATACATTCAACATGAACATGACTTCACATTTCAAGGCACATTTTTTTATCAATAGAAGACTAATTCTGCTATTATTTTTATTGATTATCATCGGTGTAAACCACCCATTATGATGTCATTTATTGAGTGGCATTTTCAAATGCCATTTGCATTATTGTAATCCGCATACAGGATTTGAACTCTGTCCATCAAGTGAACTTGGTAATCTCTCAACAAGCTAAGAAACTGAGTCTGCTTTGTTAAACTGCCATTGTTGCATTAACACGATTCATTGATGCAAAGCATTTATATAATGCCCTCCAATATAAGGACTTTTATGTTACCTTGACTCCAGGGCAAATATACTACTATACTATCTTTTCTTTAATAAGCGCCTGACAAACGCACTGCGCTGTACATTTACATGTTATGCAATTTAAATCTTAACTACTAACAGAACAGACAGCCTGCAATACAACGGCGCTAATAGCAGCCTACAAAGCATATCTGCCCAACGGGGGCTCGAACTTGATACCTCTTGGTCTCTGTGCCAGATGTTATCCAATGCGCTATCGGGCCCCAAATATGCTAAGCACAATCACTTACTATTGCAGTTCTCAAGAATTACTATAATTAAATTTGATATCAACTTACTCAACACGACTGACTAAGGAACTGAGAAATAAGATCTCATCAGAGGAAATTTTTCTTCGTTTGCTTGGAGTTGTACTGATGGAAATTGCCTTTGGCTCAAAACAGTTGCCTTGTGCTAAAACGAGTGGATTGTTTTTGCCAAGCTTTGAAGAAAGGAAGAGTCGAAAGTTCCTGTTTTTTGTGTAAACACCTACAGTAAGAAACAATCAACTATATATACACAGAGTTCTGTATTTGTGTTATTTACAATAAAAATTATCAGCTAGTGTAAGACATAACATAACAGTGCCAGCAAATGAGCATAATGACTTGACTAGTTGTATATAAAGTGGCAGTTTCTTTACATGCAGTACTGGAAACTGGCATACACTAACCACACATGGCTTTGGTAGATGGCTGTGATGAAAGTACAATACAATACAAATGAAAATTTATAGCGTGCTTTATCAAGACAGGTCTTACACAAGAGCGCATTTCGCTACACTTTAGACTAGTCGTAGTGCAATGTGAATAGATTTTAATTTTGTTTTTAATTGAACAACAGATGTGCACTGGCCAGGGCCGTTTTAAGGTCGTCGTAGGCCCTAGGCACTCTTCCATTCGTAGGCCCCAACTCCCAGTTGGGACTCTGCATTGAAGCTAAGCGCAAAATTACGCAATCACATTACTTATTGACGTCGTGTTTAATCATGATTCACAAACACATGTGCACCCAGTTTGATTTTAAATCTCAATTTACTTTTTATCCATAAGGTTTAATGCAATAGGGGAAACATGTGTAATTTGCACCCCTAACGCATTTTACTTTTAAAAGGTTCAAAGAATTGGCGGAATGCCAAGCAAATTTAGCGCTAACATATATGAGGACCCTAGAATAATATGTAATGATGCAATAATTGCATGTAGATTACTGCAGATCTCAGAACTTATTACGCAGATAATATCCCTTCACAGAATTTGGAATCTGATTTTCTCTTAAAGGGTAGACAATATGGTGATAAGATAAGATATGCACACAAAGAACATTTTGTGAGAAAATTGACAAATGGAGAAATTGTCAGAAGAGATTGGCTTAGTTATGCTCCTTCATGTGGTAAAGTGTTTTGTTATGTGTGCAAGCTAGCTATTCGGTTCCAATGCTGGCAGTGCCAATGAATATAACAATGAGTTTACAACTGGTTTCGATGACTGGAAAATTGCAACTGCAAGGATTAGCTCACATGAGAAATCGAAGGACCATATTGCTGCTCTGTCAATGATTTTGCAATGCCAGAAGTCCACTAGAATTGATGTAGAACTGCAGAAGGAGAAGGAGAAATTGTGCAAATAGTGCAAATACTGGACGGAAGTTCTGAAGAGAATAATTGCAGTGATACAATGTTTTCCAAATGTAAATATTGCTTTTCGAATCTATCCATTTTTGGAACAAGTTCTGAAGGTGAACGTTCTTTTTCGAAACTCAAGCTTATCAAAAATTATCTGCGGTCAACGATTGGACAAGGACGACTATCTTCCCTTGCGCTACTTTCAATTGAAAACCAGTTAATGCTGGAAATGACATTTGAAGATCTTATATATGTGATTTTGCTAATGCAAAGAGCCGTAAAGTTCACATAACTTAGGCTGTTGAACAGCTTAACTTAACTGTAAAGTTAGATGGCTTAAGTACAATTATAAAAATTATTAAAGTAGAATTTGAAATTTCTTTCATTTTCGTGTCAAATTCAACCACTAAAATTATTTTTTCAATATCTCATTTTCAGACTTTCGTGGGCCCCTAAAATGTTCGTGGGCCCTAGGCACAGTGCCTACTGTGCCTAGTGGATAAAACGGCCCTGGCACTGGCAAACTAATATGGAACACTACAAAATAAAGTTTGAGACTGAAAAACTTTACAAAAATATAGCTGTGCCTGTTCTGTCATTTCGTAATTAAACTAATTATACATACAAATTATGCCTTGTAGGGCCTCAGAATTGTTCTCAAGTAGAACCTTATTAAGCTCAAGTTCTTCAAGAATTCTTGCAAAGTTAAGCATTGCAGTACCACAATTTTAGCCATAAATCTCACAAAGATCACAGAAGAAATCCTTTTTTTCATTTCTCTGGTTGACCACCAGCTGTCCGAGGTCAACCTGTGTCAGACCGGACGATGGTGAGCCCAGCTGTGCAGCGTCGGTACTTGCCAATGACGTATCTTTCAGTTCGAGAAGAAGTTGACTGTACACAAACTTCATGAAGTACCCTAAAACAATATAAATCAAGAAATCAGTTGCGGGTTGCTGCTAAGCAGTCTGCATGTCAAATTCCATGGCATAACCGAATATAGCCAACATTCCCATTGATAAGAACAAGAATTCCATTAAAATTACATTTGAAATACTTCAAAAGATTACAAAACCAAACGAGCATCCCATCTCTAAGAGAAAAATAGTACAATAAATTAAGCATCACATTTTAGAATCTCTCATGTATACTGTTGTATAACAAAGACTCCACATAAAACTGACCTGCACTGATGTTGCTACGAAATACAGCTTCTGTCAGATGAAAGATGAGGTGACAACTGAACTTGACGTTTGTGCTTAAATCAAACAATAAAAAGATGTCTAATGGTACAAAATCTGAAGGTATCTAACCACCTGTTACGTGTATCATAACAAAAGTTGGAGATGGTTGCTTCAAAATACTGTAAATTTCTAATTCACAGAAACAGAACATATTGGAGACATCTGATGGGTAATAGTTAAACAAACAAGGAAACTGGCAGAGTAGATAGAATCAGTCACCAAAAAGTATGAGAGGTCAATGAATTTCTAGTCAGGGTAATTCAGTCAAGGTCAGTGTAGGATTAAACCAATTTTGAGTCCGAGTGGTGAGCAATGAAGAAAGTTTGCCGATTTAAATTTACGTCTACAAAAACACTGTAAACTGTTATACATATGACAAATTTCTTTTTGAGTGGCAAACACTGTGAATCTATATTTCTGGTTTGTCTACATGCATTTGCATTCTGAGCATATTTCTTGCTGATCAGCTTTTTGATTTTGTGAGGGCTTTCTCAGGCATCACAAAAAAAAATGGCTTCTACATGCACTTGGTAATCCAACTATCCATAAGTTACTCAGAGCATTTTACACTTGAAATACAACCATACGCATAAACTATTTTTATGCTAAAAAATACTCACCTGGCATTGAGGTTAAGAACTTGATTGGTCTTGCAGTCTATGTTAAAAATCTTTTTCAGCCAATGACAAATCAACTGAAAATGTTTTCAACCACTGTCAGCATTTACCATACAATGTGAACAATAATATTTACAATGTTGGGGCCATTAAATTTATCAATATAACTAACACAATAATAATAATAAACACTGGTATTACAAGGTAAACACAGCAGAATGGTTCCACAATTAATACTTGACTAAAGCATGAATCAGCAACAGTAAATCAGCAATAGGGTGCTCCAAAATGATATGTATTTCCCGAAAGTTCCAAAAAGTATTGCTCCAAGGCGATTTTCCCATTCCATTTATCACTTTGTTCAACTGTACCAATTTTCAGACCAATTGAAAAAGGCTAAGCCTTGCCCCCCCGGCACAAAATGTTAGAATATATGAAAATATGCGAATTTGCTTTAAAATCGGCAATATCATGGAGGAAAAACGTAATTATTTTCATGATGATTAACTTCTCTTTTGTGAACTATTGTGTGGAGAGGTGTAGTATTGGTATTTGTACTTGTACTCAAGTGCAACTTGAGTACAGTCAGTACTTGAACTTGTACTGGACACCTAAGTACTTGTACTGCGTACTTGAGACCTAAGTACTTAGGCACAAATGACATTTCTACAGGCACTCAGATACTTTACCAGTAAGCTTTGTCTTTCCTTTAAGTCATTAATTCTTACGTTCTGGATATTGAATATTCTGGCAGTTATGTATGGACCGCATCTTGATC
Source organism: Aporrectodea caliginosa (assembly GCA_020284085.1). NCBI lineage: Eukaryota > Metazoa > Annelida > Clitellata > Crassiclitellata > Lumbricidae > Aporrectodea > Aporrectodea caliginosa. The sequence goes on from JACEVL010000561.1 coordinate 157,006, forward strand.
AGAATTTCTTCCGGTTGTCTTGCTAAAATAGCGGCCACGGACGGTGATAATGCTAACAATAAAAATACTAATATTCCTAGAGCTGTTAAGTTTGGTTATGAATTATGATAATTTCACTCTCAAGGGAAATGCTACTTCTGCTAAGTGCAAGTTTTGCAGTGAGAAAACTATCACTTCAGAATACAACTGGCACAACATCAAACTTTGTTAAACACTTGCCAAGACTCCATACGGAGAGGTGAGCAGTGAGTAACAAATCATTTGAACTCTATCGAGTAATGTAAATGTAAGTCGTCGAACTTTCTCAGCACCATACGAAAGCCGCGATGAGGAAACCGAAAATAATGCATTTTATTAATTGTATTATAGGACTTCTAGCAATAAACCACTGAACCTATGTCTTATACATGGAATTCATGTGTGAATGGGGCTCACTTGTGAAAATTGTGAGTTTTCTATGTTCCTCTGTGTTCTATGTTCCTCTCGAAAGAGTCTTCCACTGCGTGTGCGAGATGTTTAGGAAACATTGTCATTCTGTATCAAAACGCGCTTAATTAGGCCACTTAGGTAGTCATTTGCGAATCACTTTTCTGTTTTACGTAAAACGCTAATTAAGGCATTTTCTTTGTGTTGCTCCAATCGTCAAAGACTGCCTACAACTAGTATGTTCTTATTTAATGTGTGCAGATTTGAATATATCCTATGTGAATGAGACATATGCTTTGTTGGGGACCACATCAAGTTTCTTTTGCAGTGGTGGAGCAGCTGCTACACAAACGTCTCATTTTGGCACGATAATCAAACAAACGAACCAATCCTAACAGAGGATCCGACGAAGAACGTCGGTTGCAGCAACCGAAACTGCAGACCTCATGTATCAAAAAGTCTAAGCTATTTGTTCACTACTGTACACAATCTACGGTGAAACCGATCACCTTATCATCACAAGTGACAACCTGGTTGAATATCAGAGACCATGATGACTTTGATGAAATTGATTGTTTGGACGTTTGGAATGCAGCAAAACTGTTCTTGACAAACCAGCGTTTAGAGTTGTGAGTGTGCCTGCATCTAACGCTCCGGTTGACAGTGTGTTTAGTTTAATATTAAAACAGTTTCGATCGAATCTGAGTGACAAGATGCTCACATCCATTATATTTCTCAAAAAAGCAAAATTATAAATGAGTGCATGTGGCAATACACCATTGCTTTGTCAAGGAAGTAAATCCTTGTTCTTGCAGTAGCCATGTGTACTTGTCCTCGTACTTGTACTTGATACTTAAGTATTTGTACAGGTACTTAAGACCTCAGTACTTGTATTTGTACTTGCAACCTTTCATGTTCTGGTCAATAAATATGAAACATATTAGTTTTTCCATAATATACTTAAATACCGGTAATTTGTGTTTTCAACCGAAAAATTGCGAATATTGTTAAAACTTCATCGTGCTGGGGGCAAGGCTTAGCCTTAATGTAGAAGCCTAAAATTTGGATTTTTAGACTCCTCTGTATGAGACGCATGGGAAAATGTCCTTGGAGCAAAGATATTTCAACTTTTATTTTTCTGGAGCACCCTAATCAGCAACCACAAAGCACTGGCTTTAAATCGTCAACTTTATTAACTTTATGCCAGACGAGGAATCTAAGCCCAGTGGTTAAAGGCAGTTATGCAAGTCCACCACATGGCTTCTCAATCTCACTAATAACAATAACTACCCATACACAGGCATGTAACGAGACTTAAATTCAAGAGGAGGCAACTTCACAGACCACTGGCAAAATCCTGGTCATTGGGGTCATTGCCAATAGACGTTCCAGTGTATAAAAAAATCAAGAGGAGGCAACTGCATTCTCGTGCCTCAATGTAGCTATGCCTATGACCATACAGCTATCAAAACTAGATAATAATAATAAATCATAATGTACTCATTCACTTAATATGAATTTAAAGTGGTTCAAAACTCTTTGGATCTGTGTTAGAATTTACTAACCCTAATGAAAATGTCCACCATCTGTTCTCCCGACTTTCCTGGATTCAGCATTTTATCGAATTCCAAGTCAGCATAGAGATGACAAACAGCATCTTCAATATAAAAAGCAAACGCTGACGTAAAATTGGCATTCCAATTCCAACTTGACTTCGATTTCTTATGGGATATGTATTTAAAACTAGTCTATCCCACACACAGCATCTGCTCACTAACGTAGTTCTACAATATGGTATGTCCCCTCTCGGGGGAAAAATCACATGATACTTTTAGTTCGCAACAACCTAGTTTGTTCTCAAATTGATAGAAAACGGTGCCAGTGTTATATGTTGCCATTTCTGACTGTCCCAAATAGATGATGGACCAAGCATCTAAGGCTGCTATCATATAGATAATGACATTTTCTTGCACAATATTCACATTGAAATTTATGAAACGATACATATTAACAAACTTCTTTACATCTTAGCTCAGTGCTTCCCTAGTGGTGGTCCGCGGACCGGTGCCGGTCCGCGAGCCCTCAGTTGCCGGTCCGCAGAGTGAGTCAAGAAACTGGTCAAATTGTCTCGGAATCAAGAAATGACTATTATATTTTTAAAAGTCATAGCAAAAAAACGCTTATTAGGCTCGCAGTTAAAGGGCAATAGAATAATAGAAATGACTAAACATGCATTTTAATCATTTTTAATACATATTTGAGGAACCTATTTAGGTGATCGAAAAACAGAAATAATTAATAAATTGGGCACCGGTCCTCCTTCAGTGGGAAAATTCCTGCCGGTCCGTGACACTGACAAGTTAATTTTGCCCGTCCGTGACACGGAAAAGTTTGGGAAGCACTGTCTCAGCTTATCTTGAAATAAAAGCTTACATCTGTTGGTCAGAAACTATAAACTACAGGTGAATGAATAAATATTTTATTTTCATGCATCACGACTGACTGCCAACGTAATCCTTTTATTGCATAGATGATTACTGGTATAACTGCTATATATAACTAATTTGGAATAAGCAGTGTTGTTAACCTGTTGGTGCAATGTACTAATACAGAAATGTGATAATTAAATTAAGGATAAAGTGAAGGTTTTTATCAATTAGCAAAGGTGCAACTAGCTTTAGTCAGCCATACCTAAATGTCAAAGCACAGTTACTGGCTGACTAGCAATGATTATAATTATTTTGATACTTTGGGGTTTGCAACCAATGAATCACATGCAATTTGGAATTCTTTGCTGAAACACACAAATTGTAATGAAATATGACAGCCATTGTACTCACTATGTTTCTGCTATAAAAGCAGTTCTGAAGGATTATGGTTCACAGGTACATAAAAACCATACCCTGGTATGTCTTATATATTCATTCATTCATTCATTCATTCAGAGCATTTATATAGCGCCCCTTCAAGAAACTACTCAGTAGCGCTCCCGGCCCAGCCACGACTAAAGAAAAAAGACTTGAGGGACTTGTAGAACCCTGTCAGATGGCTTACAAGTAAAAAACGGAGCTTAAGTGGTAGGTCATTCCAAATGGAAGGGCCAACAACCGAGAAAGCACGGCGCTGCCTAATAGCCAAGCGAGTCCGTGGAACAAGGAACTCACCCCTCGTCGCAGAGCGAAGCACCCGACGCGCTGGAACATCAGACACTGGGCGGCAAAGATCACGCAAGTAAGATGGAGCGCAGCCAAGAACACAACGAGAAACAAGAGCAGCAATGCGATATGAGATACACGCTGAGACACAGGCAGCCAATGCAACACATCACGCATGTATGCAGAGACAGGAGAGTACTTAGGAAGCCGTCCAATAAGCCGAGCAGCCGAGCGTAGAACTCGATCTAGTCGCCCCAAAACACCAAGGGGAAGGCCAGCAAGTAGAGAGGAACAGTGGTCAATTCGACTAGTAACAAAGGCATGAACAAGGACCACAACTGCATCATGAGAGAGAGAGCGAGAGACCACTCGAAGCTGACGAAGCTGATATAAATAACAACTCCGTGCAATTGAGTTCACATGTTGAGATAAAGTAAGCTCGGAGTCAAGAGAAAGTCCCAGATCACGAACTGTGAGGGAAAAGGTTATGTGAGGAAAGAGCAGGGTAAGTTGAGGAAAGTCGATACCCTGAAGTTGTCTACGGCTACCCAGCCAAATGAGCTGTGTTTTAGAGGGATTTAAGAGTAGCCGATTGGAGGCCATCCAAGAAGAGAGGACATCCATAGTCAGACACATCTGACTCACAGTAGCCACCGCATCGGTTGAATGGGTGTGGATGTAGGCTTGCACATCATCGGCAAATAGTTGGTGTAGAAGCCCCTGAGACGTCAACAAGGAGCAGACATCAGCAGTATAAAGAAGATAAAGCAGCGGGCCCAGGACAGAACCCTGGGGCACACCCAAAGGGGCAGGGACCCAAAGAGACCTGGACGAACCAAGGACTACACAATTTGAGCGGTAAGTTAAAAAAGATCTAAGCCATTCTAGAGGCTGGTCCACCATATATACGATATAATCATCTAAAGATGCATTAAAACAGCACTCAAAATGCCATACCTTGAGGTATCACTTCATAGTGATGTCTCTGATCTGTGGGCAGTCGACTAAAACATACAATTTACATAGGATTTCTTTAATACAAAAATTACCCACACACTCTTTTTTCAACAGTTTATTCTTGAACAGTACTATTATCATGGACATTTTTACTATAGTCTGTGAGCAACAATATGTGTCTTGTTAAAAGTGGCAGAGCAATCATTCTTTTTCTTATGAATGTATGCACATACAGGTGTATGTAGTTTGCAACAGTTTGGGCAGCTCAGTTAAGGAGAGCCTGTAGCTGTTGTATACAATAGTTTTACAGTTTTGCAAGGACACATTTTTAGAAATTCAAGCCTGTGAAGATGAATGAATGGACGACGGGACACGGCTGTATCCAATGAAGTACCATCAACAAATGACCCCAGGATCTGTCACAACTGGTAATAGCAGGAACTGCAAAGACAGTCAATGTGATCTGCCAATGTTAAACTCTGGTCCAGAAGAACACTGTGATCCCAACCTAGGAACTTGTTTGCTATTGTCTTTATGTCCATCATTGTTCTTGCCTGTCATGTGCCAAGTCATATGTACTGCATTTTGGTCAAATTCAGCCTAAGCTGATTTTACATCAGTGCCTGAACTTCAGCAATGATAGTGCATGTCTTTGACACACAAGTGAGAGCGTCAGACGGAAGACATGTAAGGTACAGCTGGACATCATATTGATGAACCTGAGCTCCAAGAATTGTGATGAGCTGGTTTTACTTCAGATCAGCTGTGTGCAGTACACACAAAAAGACCCCAAAACAAGGTACTGTGGAACATCGAATGTAACTGGTGCAAAAACCGAGTCCTCCAAGTCTTTCTGTTGTTTTCTCTTGCTTTTGTAATTGCAATGAAATTTGAAATAATGTCAGGCAATAACTAATGCTTGCACATGAAACAAACTTAACGAGTGAATTTCTCCTCTTTCTCTAAGCTTTGTCTACTTAACTCTCATAAAACAGTAATTTGGTGTAAAGGAGCCTTTTAAACATCCTACAAATAGCATAAGCACTAAGGATATAGTTAGTGACACACAACATTGACTAAATTTTAACTATGAAACTATTTAAACTCGTTAACTATGAAGAGATCTGAATCTCAACTAATGTACCTGTAGTAATGCCAAAAGTGTTCGTAACTTGATGCAAGGTAAAGTCTTTGTCCAGCTCTCTCCAAAAAACTGTCACTCTCATACGCAAAAACATGCAGATCCTAAAACAAAACAAGTACCATTTATTTACAAGGTATTATTACTATTACATGAAGATTTATGGGGCTAGCGGGTATCGAACCCGTGTCTTTCTGATCTTCGTGCAAGCGTGTTACCCATTCAACCATCTCCCAACATGGGGATCTTTCACCTGAAGTGCATACATGTATATGATGAAAATAATCCAACTGACTGTTAGAAAATCTTTACTTTTTAACCCTGGGTAGACAGATGAAATCCACAAAATTCATTAATCTGCAAAATATGAATGTGTGTGTGTGTATATATTTAGACATAAAATTTTAATACTAACTGTAGAATGAGTTCGAACAAATTCAATGGCATCATTTTGCCTGTGAAAAACTCTCCAATTGGAATCGGGACTGTCCAGTCTAAAATGATAAATAAAAATTAAATTGACACAATTCTCTATAAACATTTGTGCTCCCTTATTTTATACCATAGATTTTAATTCAGATGACAGTCAATAAGCTTGCTTTTGCAAAATCTTAGCTATTTCAGGAGCTAAATGAACCTTGTTCTCATCAAGTTTATTTCGTTGTTTATTCTTTAATGACGAGCTGCATTGGTTTCCCAAACATTATAGCACATGCTAAAGGGTTAACAGTGAAGTTCAGCTTAATGCCAGCTACGATTTGGCACACTGTCAACTCAAGTCTAAGGTAGCACAATAAAGTAGGTGTTATTCATACGTTGACTAAAAAGACTTGTATAGCAACCTCTTCACGGTTACTACTCAGAGGTGTTCCAGACCCCAGTTATGTGGACTCTTAGAGGCAGATGAATACTGGTAATCCAATGAATCACAGCAACAGGTCTACTCTAAGCAGAACTACCTTGGTTTGTAGTCTGGAACAACGAACTTCATCTTCAGTTCCTTCTCTTTTTGTGACAGCTTCCTCTGAAGCCTTTGTACATCCCCACTGTTCAAAAACAAAAGCTTTCTCTAAATGAAATCTTCATAGAAGTTCTTACAAAAACTGAGTCAAATTTTAACACATGGCACATCAATCTGCTACTAGCACTATTTTTGTTCATTCATTCAGAACATTTATACCTCAAGTACATTTCAAGAATCTAGTCAGAAAAGGAGACAATTTTCAACTGTCAGTAGAAAACACAAGAAGCATAATTGGCTACTTAGAAAATGAAAGACGTACAGCACAGCGATTCCGGCCACATGGATAAAACGCCAAGAAGGCATGATTTCGTATTGTTCGGATGTGAACGAAATAACAAGGTTGGCAGCCAGCAAGACCAGAGACTGGCTTAACACGGTATCTTCATGCACTTACACTGCGGGTGCATCCAACTCATTTATCAGCGCTATATCAAATCAACTCTACAGATCCAAGTTATTTAGCCAGTTTTTGTATCAGGTCACGTCATGTAAAACAGGGCATTGCCCTGTTCTAGAATAAATGTTGACTAGAAGTACACAAAATGAACATCATGTGCAGGAAATTCCTCTGACACTGGGTTTTGACTCGCTGTCTGCCTTTCAAAAAGATTTGGTTTACATAGTAGGTTTAGACCTACTCATCTGTTTAAGCTTTTGACATCCTTACTAATTACGAAATAAAAGTATTACAACAAATTCACAGCCGATCTTTCTCCAGTTCTCTGTATTGGCAATAATTAGGCTCTGTTCGTTATCAACAGAGGTTGCCTCGGAGTACTAACTAGAGCTCTAGTAGAGTCTGAAATACCTGTGTTGTCCATAGAAACAACGTTTCGACATCGGCAGCACCGGTTCATCGTTCTCATTCATAATGCAACCCCAGAATACAGGCCTCGCCTAAGCGAATAATCATAAATTGCGATTTATTCTGAGATAAACGAGTATTGGCAACAGGAATTAGTACAGCTAACTTTGGTCGTTCCAAATCCCCGCCATTCTGCTCCAATGTTTGACCTAGATACCGTAAAATGCTCAAAACAAGTCCATCGCTTGGTCATTTTGTTGTACCGTCAGTCACACGGCCACTGCTCGAAGGCGCGATGAAGAACCATGCATATTAATGTGGTGCAAGTATAGGACTACTGCGATGCTTGATGCTTATGATTAATTTGAGTAAATTCAGTTGAAGATGCTAGTTAAAACGGGTGAATTAAACAAGCTAGGCCTACTTGCACGCAGGCCCGCCGAGAGGGGGGCAGAGGGGCAAAAATCCATGCAGGGGCCCGGCGACTTTTAGGGGGCCGGGGCTGGGCCCAGCAATCAACTTATGAAAAACATTATAATCAGTTAGCCTATACAAAGTTTATGATTTATGCCTCTTAAAATATAATATTACGGACACTTAACTACTATAGTTACCTATATATAATTTTGTAGGGTTGCACCCGCACTATTATTATTTCAGCTTTTAAAAAAATTCTCATAAAGTCAAAGGATATATAGTTAGGGCCCGTGACTGCTCTGCCTAGGGGCCCGGAATTTCTGACGGCAGCCCTGCTTGCACGTGACTGCAAGGGTATAACAGTGATGTAAAATGTTGCTTATATGTGTATGTCTATATATATATATGCTATTGTAGACTTGTGCTGTTGAATAGCTAGATTGGACAAGGGCCTACCGCTGAGTGAACAAAGCCACAGCTTTAAAAAAGGAGTCTGCTAAACCAGTCGAATAAGCAAAATTAAGCCGTTGCATGAAGCGTCGTCGTAATGAGATGTGCAGAGATCTCTCCTTTTCAAGAACTCTTACCCTAACTCAGCTGATCCTGTACCTTCCAATCCTCGACCTAAAAGACACCCACCTTAGCATCTGCGGTGCCCTCTCTGATCCTCTGGAAATCGGACTCGGACCTCCCTCGGACTACTCTTTTGGACAACCCCTCTGACTAGACGCAGCGCTCGTGAATAAGCTGGTGCCCTGCGCTTGGCTTTCGAGTGGAGCTGTGGAAGTTTGAGATTACGACTACGATGGCAGTTGGCCTGAAGTCATCCCGAGTTCACTGCCCGCTGGTAGAGCGGGCAGTGAACTCGGGATGGTAGCTCAAACAGCGGGTAGGGTAGCTCCAACAGCGTACGATCAACTATAGCCTACAGTACTGTAGGTTTATAACGTACGTTTATTTAACGACGCCGTCATATCGACGATGATTGGCGTTAATTATAACAACTGCATACACGAGTAGCCTAGCTCGAGATCTATATTTATAAGTACAGAGTAGGCCTATATATATTTAGGCCTACTCTGTACTTCACTTCGCTAATAATAAAATAATTTATGTCGACGGTTATTAACGGCCTTTAATTGTTGTCATAAGCTGTTGCTACACTTTGGATCCATTGACTTCGCTATAGGCCGGGGCCCTCATGAAGCAGAACGTGTTAATATGGCTGCCCGAGAGAGCCACAAAGGATTGGCATGGATCGAGCGATGGCGCTAGTGGCAGCCAGTGGTCGGCTGTTGGCTCAATTAACGTAACCTAACTGCATGGATATTAATACGCCTGGCGGTTGCTTACAGAGTCACGTGAAACCCCGATCTCACGTTCTGACATTTATAAAGAGATAAGTTTATTCTTGAGTGGCGCTTTATAAATGCCACAATGAGACCTTTTGTGTGGTCCTGAGAAATTTCGAAAATTTAACTTACAATAAATTATTCTGGTTCCAGCTTCACGATCAGATCAAGACGATAGACTAGCTGGCGTGTATTTGAAGTATTACGGTAAAGCATAAGCCTTGGCATAAACACTCGCGGATTGTCGTCGGGGGCGGCCATATTGTTTATCTAGGTTTTTAAAGCATATGCTCTATATATAGACACATGTAGGCCTACCGAACTTATTTATCTGTCTTTGTGTTATGATGGGGCGTATTGTTATAGCAGAACTATATAATTATGCCTCTTACAGAACAAGCCACACCTTGGAACTGAAGTTGCTATTATTTCTGTAGTCTTTAAGTGCCACTGTCTAATGACTAAATATATCATTCAATACAATGAGCAATTGTGAGTAAAGGACTTGCTCACAATCCCTGTGCAGTGACTCTCAGAAGGCTCAAACTCACAGTTCGCATTAGCTACCATATCTTACAAGCTGTGTTATAATAATTATTAGGCCTTGGTCTAAAGTTTTATTAAAGTTGGGATTCATATCCCTAATTATGTTGATTCAGAATTAGAGCATGTTTTAATTAACAAGGTTTCAATGTATTACCGAATGTGGTTGTTTACGTTGCAGAAGAGCCAGGCTGTAGATCAGCCAGTGGAAATGGAGGAACCCGTTAATGAAGATTCATGGCAAGCAATTGGAAGACGAAATGAAGGTCACGACAATCGAAAACAAAGAGATCTGCAGAATTCAGTAGGTGTATAAACTGTATATGCTGGAGGCACATCTTGCATCTTCAGTGAAGTGATTTCCTTTCATGTGAAAATTATAAGCATAATTAAAATTAATGGCATTACTGTGATTATGATATTATTTCCGTTGTATTAATCAACTGATGCATGTATTATGTGATGGTTTCTGTGGTAGAAGATGGATACAGGTGGCAAGAATAGATCAGGAAAGTGACATAAGTGGTCGGACACTTAGAGGTATTAATGCAAGGATAAATTGAAGAGAGAAAGCCTAGTGAAGAGATAGGAAAAAATCGAGGATAGGTAGTTCAGGAGTACTAAAATAAATGTCCTAGAATGTACCTGTATGTATTCTATATAAACAAACTCTTCCTTTGGAATATGTCAATTCCAATAGGGCACTGTGACATATTTTGTACACATCTGCAAATCAAAATGTGTGAACTTCTTTAATTTACACCCTTCAACCCTTTATATAGCCAGGGTTTCAGTGATATGTGGGTATGAATTCAACACAGCTGACATGTGCACAGTTTCTGCAGATCCTACCGATCTTGAGATGTGTTTTTTCAAGTTAATCTTTGAGTGACTCCAAAGCATGACCAGTCTGACCATGCATTTCTTTTGCTAAGAAACCTATTTGACCACCATTTAGCCAGTCTTTGAGTAACTATTTGTGCTAATTGTAAATAAATTTTCATTAAACTTTTCCGATTCCTCTTTCATTTAATTGCTGACACTTGTGAGATGTAGGCGATAACGCATGCTCATACTTCTACTATATGAGGAAGGAAAGAAATACTACTTGGCTTCTGTTTTGTGGGATAGCATGAACACAGATTAAAGAAGATTCCAAACACGTTTAAGTTTCTATTTGGAGAAAAAGATGGCCTTAAGGAAAAACAGATACCAGTTGGGGATGGTGAGTTGATTTCTTCTTGCTGTCCCTTGTTAATTCATTAATTCATTAATCCTTGTGACCTGCTAGTCTGAAACTTCTCCTTTCCAAAAGATGTTTAATGAGTGCTTGGTGGAGTGAGTTAGAGTGATTACACTTTTTCACACCTTGTGGTTTGATAGAATTAATTCAGCTAGATGTGACAAAGGTATGCAGAAGTCAAAACGAAGCTTCTGTTTTCCAAGTACGATGGTGATGTAAAGTAATACCTTAGGTAATTTTGTATTACTCATCTGTAGCAATTGTATTATGAGGCATTATAGGCGTGCAATCACTTCATATTTATGAATAAGTTTATACAGTTTAACCTCCTTAGCGTTAACCCCGAACGTTACTCGATTCGGGAATAGCAAAAGCGGTTAACCCCGAGTCACGTTCGGGTTCATACACATACATACATGCATACATACATACATACATCGCATACATACATACATACACATACATACATACATCGCATAAATACATATTCATATATAAATACATATATACCTACATAATTTATATATAATTATATCTACACATGTATATATTTACACACATAGATGGCAATGTAAATATATATACATACATACATACATACATACATGCATTACATACATACATACATACATATACATATATATAAATACATATATACCTACATAATTATATATAATTATACCTACACATGTATATATTTACACACAGATGGCAATGGTAAATATATATATATATATATATATATATATACATACATACATACATACATACATACATACATACATACATATATATATATATAAATACATATATATATGGCCTACATAATATATATATAATTATACCTACACATGTATATATTTACACACATAGATGGCAATGTAAATATATATATATACATACATACATACATACATAATACATACATATATAAATACATATATACCTACATAATTATATATAATTATACCTACACATGTATATATATATATATATAGCTATGCATGTCCACATATACACATAATTATATACCTACACATGTATATTCATGCATCTACATGCATACGTAAAACAATGCAACGTTTTTGGCTCGTTTTTCTGGGAGAAAATGAAACGCTAAGGAGGTTAATGAATGGTTTTCGATTCAGCAATTCTGAAACACAGGGATATACTTTCTTTGGAGTTTGTTGAACTGGACTGATTGATTGATTGATTGATTGATTGATTGATTGATTGATTGATTGATTGATTGATTGATTGATTGATTGATTGATTGAGCCTTTATTCAATATGAGCAGCAAGTTGCACACATCTGAATCTTGCAGTTGAAACTTGTACATGCTTGCTAATACAGTTGTGTTGAGGCATCAGTAGGGCAAACGAAAATGGTTTAACTTACATATTATGTTACATCATTGGATATCAAATTATGATGTAAAACATGCCAAGAATCTCTTCTTGGCTCACCATAGCATCTCTGTTCCCTTAAAATCCTCTTTAATAGCCAATTGAATGCATCCTTCAGTCACTAATTGCAATACACAGTAGAATCAATTAATTTAGTTCAATCTATGGAACCACAAAGATAGCATACCTTTTGGAGACACTTCCTCCAAGTTTTGTGTTTGAGGAAGGAAGCTCATTCTCTTAATGTGGCTGGACTCGTGTGCTAGTGTGTTTTAACTTTGCAGGTGGATTTGTGAAGGTGAAGTTCATCATTGAAGTCTATCAGACACAATACCAGTGGACTGAGAAGGAAATCACTGGTGCCTTGGACAACAATGAAGACTACATATTTAAACGTGACAACACAGATAGCTTGTTGGTGAAATCTGCAGGAAAGGTTACCAGTATACAGGAATGAAATTTAGACATTTAGACAGATCATCGGGGTTAAATTATGAGTTTAAACATTTTATACAGAAAAGGTTAGCAGTATGCAACAATGAATTTTCTAAATTGAAGTAGCAGGTAAAATTGCTTAGCTGTTTTGTCGATTTTAACAGATGTTTATTGTAAGTGCAAAATTTTTGAAATCATTTTCCATTGTTTGCTGCATTTGTGATTGACAGTCATTGCACCATATGAATTAAAGAATCTCTCTGTGTGTAATGTAAGATTTGGTAAGGTAGGATTATAGGTTATTAATTGTGTGCATCTACCAACAACCAGGAGCGTAGCCAGACTCAAATTCAAGAGGAGGCAACTTCACAGACCATTGGCAAAATCCTGGTCATTGAGGGTCATTGCACTGTATCAATAGAAGTTTCAGTATATAAAGAAAGCAAGAGGAGGCAGATACCTTATAGTGCCTCCAATTGTACGCCATATGCCAACAACAGTCTTCAGAGACATTGTCCTGTGGATGTAGGTTTGATTGGCTCAAGTACAACAGCATTAAAGCAACAGAACAATCGTGTCCTATAGGCTACTTTTTAATGGAGGAATTATGACTTTCATTTCGTGAATATGCTGGTGCCTTGTGCTTAGCCATAGTGTAGTTTTTTTTAGAAATTTGGATTTTGAATTCCACACTAAGTGCTGTAATCTAAGCTCTCCCACTAGTACTTTTTAGGCATTGCCTTAGTTTGGAGCTCTGTCAAGTACGGTGTGAAAACAAAGTTGTCTTTGTGTTACGATGTAGCATAATGTTATGGCAGAAGTATATGTGCCTCTTACAGAGCAAACCACACACTGAAACTCAAGTTGTTATTATTTCTGTATTCTTTAAAGTGCCACTGTCTTATGATTAAATATAGTGTCAGTCAATGCACTGAGCAATTGTGAGTAAGGGACTTCTTCCAGTTCTCTGCACATTGAATCTCAGGAGGCTGAAGGTCACACAGTTCGCATTAGCTACCATGTCTTACAAGCTGTGTTATAATAATTATTAGGCCTTGGTGTAAAGTTTTATTGAAGTTGGGATTCTTATCCTTAATTATGTTGACTCAGTATTCATTAGTGCATGTTTTAACTAAGAAGGTTCCATTGTATTGCCGAATGTGGTTGTTTATGTTGTAGAAGTTCCAGGCTGTAGATCAGCCAGTGGAAATGGAGGAACCCGATGATGATGATTCATGGCAAGTTAGTGGCAGGCGAAAAGAAGGTCATGACGATCGAAAACAAAGACCTCTGCAGAATTCAGTAGGTGTACAAACCGTGTAGAAGTGATTTCCAGTTCATTTGGAAATTATGATTGTAATTAAATTTCCAGGATTATTGTGCTTATGATATTATTTCTGTTGTATTAATCATCTCATGCATGTATTATGTGATAGTTTCTGTGGTAGAAGATGCATACAATTGGCAAGAATAGATCAGGAAAGTGACATTATATGGTCGGACACTTAGAGGTATTCAGGCATGGATAAATAGAAGAGAGAAAGCCTAGTGTAGAGAGAGGAAAAATCAAGGACAGGGAGTTATGCAGTAGGAAAAGTAACGTCCTAGAATGTACCTGTATTCTATTGCGTCTAAACATTTATAAAGAGCCCCTTGAACCATTCAGAAGCGCTCCAAGTGCGCCAGACCCCAGGAGAGAGCGGATACAGGTTCTGAGAGAAGAGAAAGAGGCAGATAGGCTGCCAGAAAGAATTGTAGTGCGAGCTGAAAGAGATAGCATATTCCAAATAGAGGGACCAATTGAAGCAAAATATCGACACTGAGCCTCAACAGTTCTAGAACGGCGAACCAGAAGGTCAAATCTATTAAAAGAGATTAGTGGACGGTGAGAGGAAGCAGAATGAGGCTGAAGAATTAAGTCCATTTAGTATTTCGGGGCAAGACCGCATTGAGCGTTGAAGGTCAGAATAATGATATTAAATTGAATGCAGGCAGATAGAGGAAGCCAATGTAGCTGCTCAAGCATGTAGATAGATATGTGGGAGTATAGGGTGAGACTGGCAATGTAATAAGTAGTAAGGAAGAAAAAAGCAAAGGATTGTATGATTCAACTCTAAAGCTGTGGGGTTTTTAAACTTACTGCCTGTGTTATAGTTTCTGGGAGGTTCAAACTCCAAGTTTCTTCTTCTACATCCTTCAGCCACAGTAGATTTTGAAATGATGTTACTTTGGTCAGGAGACTAAAATATTCTCACCCTCCCTTGCTCTATTTTGACAAGTAAAAATACTGTTTAATGCCAAGTAGGATGAATGTGGTGCAGGAAGTTTAAGGGCAGGAGGAGGATGGACTATATCTTAGAATCATTCTACTAATAAATGTTTTTGTGGTGTCAGGCTTCTACTCGATCACCAGGGGTTGGTGCCGTGGCACCAGACAAACTGCGAAGCACACTGTTCTGGCTTGTGGGAAGAGATGGTGCCGCTAAGCACTCCATTCAGTTTCAACCAGGTTTGTCTTTCTACTAAGTTTTTTAATGGCTAATTTACTAGACAGACATAACAAGCAACCAGATTTGCAGAAAAACTTGTTATATAAATAAAGAGCAGCTGCAATTTTAAAATTTTAAAAGTTTTGTTTTTGAAAAAAGTTACACAGTCTGTTTCTTCGAATTTGTATTCCGATGATGATGATGATGATGAATATATAGTCGCTTATTAATCAAGCAGGAACTTACACAACTTACATCATACAAATGCTCATCAAATCTCAAAACTGAAATTAGCTAAGAAACGAGAAATTCGTGAACACAGAAACGAACTTAACTCGAGTGGCAGCCAGGAAGGCGCCAACTTTACCGATAACCTGTTAAGTTTATAGTCTTTTGGCATGTCTTGATTCTTTTTAGGTAAATGCCTTTACGTAGATGAGATTATTAGCAAGGTTCCTAATCTGTATCAAGTCTCCGTCAGTGAAATAGAGGCTGCGGCAGAATCTGACCCTCGAAAGCAGTTTATATTTGAAGAAATAAAGGGGCAAACGACGATCCGATTACAAGAATATCGTCCGCCAAAGCTTAGACAGGTTAGGTTAGACTAAATAGTTCTAACAGTTTATCAAACTATGGGTAGGCCTAATGTAGAATACTCGCTCGGCCTTGACGTTATGATTGTCTCATTTGTCTGGCCAATTCACACCATTCTTCTGATGCTGTTCTAATCTTATCCATATACTTGGGTAACAACATTACAATGGAGATTCTGTAAGTTGAAAGAAATGGTATTATCTGTTTCATTTGGATATCTTTACTTGCTGACAACGATTACGTATTTAGTTTTCATCAGGTAATTTCTGAGGTGGTTGACATGTAGAGCACTTATTTACTTCCCTCTGAATTGATGATCGCCTTACAGGGACTGGGAAGTATGCGATTAGTAGGCTACATGATGGGAGACTTGGTGAGAAGTTTCAATAAACTGACACTAGGTGTTGCCATTGTGTACAGAAATCTAATTGTTGATGCTTTCACAGAGCCTTGTAATGCAAGAGACATCTGTTGGTGGTGCTCCCACCTCTTCCTTTGGAAAAGTCAATTCCATTAGCACACTGTGACATGTTTTGTACACATCTGCAACCCGAATTGAGTGGACTTCTTTAATTTACACCCTTCAACCCTTTATGTGGCCAGGGTTTCAGTGATATGTAGGTATGAACTCAACACAGCTGACATGTGCACAGTTTCAGTAAATCCTACCGATCTTGAAATGTGTTTCTTTGAAGGGAATCTTTGAGTGAATCCAACGCATGACAATACTACTTGGCTTCTGTTTTGTGGTTTAGCCTGAAGACAGTGACCATGCATTCCGTTTGCCAGGAAACCCATTTGACCACAGTTTATCCTTTCTTTAAGTAATTATTTGTGCTAAGTGAAATAAATTGCCCTGAAGCAGCATTTTTTTTCCGTTTCTTTTCATTTAATTGCTGACATTTGTGAGATGTAGCCGATCACTCATGTTCATACTTCTACTATATGTGGAAGGAAAGAAATACTAATTGGCTTCTGTTTTGTGGTTTAGCTTGAAGACAGATTAAAGAAGATTCCAAACACATTTAAGTTTCTATTTGGTGAAAAAGATGGTCTTAAGGAAAAACAGATACCAGTTGGGGATGGTGAGTTACTTTCTTCTTACTGACCGTTGTTAATCCTTGTGACCTGCTAGTCTGAAACTTTTCCTTTCCAAAAGATGTTTAATGAGTGTTTGGTGGAGTGAGTTAGAGCGAGGACTCTTTTCCACACCTTGTGGTTTGAAAGAATTAATTAAACTAGGTGTGACAAAGGTAAGGTATGCAGCAGTCAAAACGAAGCTTCTGTTTTCCAGGTACGATGGTGATGTAAGGTAATAGCTTAGGTAATTTTGTATTACTCATCTGTAGCAATTGCATTACGAGGCAGTATAGGCGTGCAATTACTATACATTTATGAATAAGTTTACACGGTTTAAGTAATAGTTTCTGAGTCAACAATTCTGAAACACAGGGATTTACTTTGTTTGAAGTTGGTTGAACTGTACTGATTGATTGATTGATTGATTGATTGATTGATTGAGCCTTTATTCAATACCAGCAGCAAGTTGCACACATCTGAATCTTGAATTGAAACTTGTACATGCTTGCTAATACAGTTGTGTTGAGGCATCAGTAGGGCAAACGAAAAGGGTTTAACTTACGTTTTTCGTTACATCATTGGTTGCAAAACATTACAAGCATCTCAGCAGCCACCTTCTTGGCTCACCAATAGTCACCATGGCATCTATGTTCCTTAAAATCCTCTTCAATACACAGCCCTAAGGTTTGATAGCCAACTGAATGCATCCTTCAATCACGGATTGCAATGCACAGTAGAATCAATGGATTTCGTTCAATCTATGAAACCACAAAGAAATCATACATTTTAATAATAATAATAATAATAATAATAATATCTTTTCTTTAATAAGCGCCCCACAAAGACTGCGCTGTACATTACATGGCAATTTAAATCAAACTACGGAACCACAAAGATAGCATACCTTTTGGAGACACTTCCTCCAAGTTTTGTGTTTGAGGAAGGAAGCTCATTCTCTTAATGTGGCTGGACTCGTGTGCTAGTGTGTTTTAACTTTGCAGGTGGATTTGTGAAGGTGAAGTCAATCATGGACGTCTATCAGACACAATACCAGTGGACTGAGAAGGAAATCACTGATGCCTTAGAGAACAATGAAGACTACGAATTTAAACGTGACAATGCAGATGGCTTGTTGGTGAAAACTACAGCCAAGGTTACGAGTATACAACAATGAATTTTAGACATTTAGACAGATCATCCGGGTCAAATTATGAGTTTTTGACAGTACAGTTTAGCAGTATGCAACAATGAATTCTCTAAACTGAAATAGCAGGTCACAAGTGTGCAACAATCACTTTTGAAAACGTAGACAGAACATGTTACCAGTATACAGTATTGAATTACAGAAGTTAGGACAAAATAGAAGGATCCAGTGACTTAGAATTTAGCCTAAATATACTTGTGTATAATAAGGAAAGGACTATAGCAGTTGTCTGCCGTGTACATGCCTTGTTCTGTCATATTGTTTAGCTGTTTTGTTCATTTTAACATATGGCTATTGTTAGGGCAAAATTTGTAAAATCATTTTCCCATTGTTTGCTGTATTTGTGATTGACAGTCATTGCACTGTATGAATTAAAGTGATCTGTCTCTGTGTAATGTAAGATTTAGTAAGATAGAATTATAGAATATTAATTGTGTGCATCTACCAACAACAGTCTTCAGAGACATTGTCCTGTGATTGTAAGTTTTATTGGCACAAGTACAACAGCATTAAAGCAACAGAACAATTGTGTCCTATAGGCTACTTTTTAATGGAGGAATTATGACTTTCATTTCGTGAATATGCTGGTGCCTTGTGCTTAGCTATAGTGTAGTTTTTTTTAGAAATTTGGATTTTGAATTCCACACTAAGTGCTGTAATCTAAGCTCTCCCACTAGTACTTTTTAGGCATTGCCTTAGTTTGGAGCTGTGTGAAAACAAAGTTGTCTTTGTGTTGCGATTATTATTATTATTAAACTGTCATTTATAACAGCGCCTAAACAAAATTGGAATCTTGCGCGAAGGCGCGTAACAGGAGAAAAAATAAAGGAAGATAATGTCTGTGCTAGTCTCATGATGTAGCGATGTAGCGTGATGTTATTAAAAGATAAGATAACAATGCAATATTCTTTAATTAATAATAATAATAATAATGATTGATCAATTGCTATCCGCATTTTGGTGTACGGACATGGTAGTAACCATACAACATCCAATTGGCTGATTAAGACAATCAAATATTCTAAAGTCACACATATTAGCTTAAGTCAGATATATCATCCTAATGATGAATGTTTTTCTTTCATTATGTTATCTACTGGAGATATTGTGTGGTTATGGACCTGTGAGCGCTGGCGATGGAAGGTAGCTTGGACCGACAGGAGCAGGTCGTGTTATGCATGGCCCCATCCTCCAGGACCGCAGTAAAGGGTTGCAATCTGCCTTTGCACATGGCTGTTCAAAGGAGGGAGAATCCTCAAGGAGGTAGTGTTGTTTTCGTTAACGAAAACCTTCGTTAACGAAAACAAAAGGTTTTAGTTAACTAAGACTAAAACGAAAACTAGAGGAAAAACGATAACGAAATAAAAACTAAAACTAAACCAGTCGAAACTAATAATAACGAAAACACATAACGATCGAAGACCAATACGAAAACACATAACGAAAACCTAGCGTTTTAGGATATTCAATGTTTTTGTATATAGGCTACGCGTTTTATAATCAGCACTTCTTTTGGTAATCTTCCCATCTTTGGAATTTTATAAGATGTCCGAACTAAATTTAGGTGGTAAACCTAAAACTAGTGGAGTATGGGACTATTTTAGGTATCGATTATAAACAGATTGTAGCGAGTGAATCCTTTTTGGTGCAAAAGCTGTATGCGGGAAAAATATTGCCCGACTCGGCGAAATAACTAAATCTAATAATAACTAAAACCCCTAGCATGTGAAACTAATAATAACTAAAACTAAAACTTCGCGAAATAACTAAATCTAATAATAACTAAAACATCTAGCATGTGAAACTAATAATAACTAAAACTAAAACTCAAGGCAAGACTAAAACAACACTACAAGGCGGTAATAGAATCGGATAAGGCGGCGTATGATCAGAGGCGAAAATCTATACATAACTTTGGGGGGACAGAGTACCTACGAGGGCCGGATTTTGGGGGGGGACAGAAAGGCTTAAGTCAAAACTTTTGGGGGCAAGTCCCCTCCCCCCATGATTTACGCCACTGCGTATGATGGACTGGAGCCGGTCCCTATCGCCGTGTCCACTGTCCAGTAAAGCCTCACCAAGCTGGGGAGGCATGTGCCATCCTGGCCAGTGTTATGGCCCTCGCCACATCGTGTAGGTGAGGACCATGCAAGCCATGACCAACAACAGTGCACATTGCATAGAGGGGTTGGTACTCCGGACAACATAATGCGCTGGACATAACCACCACAACCTAAGAAAATAACTAAGACTGTAACATCCTGGATCACCATACTGTAATGTTAACCCTTTCCAGTTCCGGCGTTATAGTAAGGGTGCAAGGTTGGTCACGCCCCCTCCTAGGCAGTGGAGGCGCCAGGATTTCAGGTTGGGGGTCTAAAGCTCCAAGCCCTTCCCTTTTGTTCCGTCCTCCCTGTGATTTGCAGTGATTTCCCACTTTTGGGGGGGAGGCTAAGCCCCCTATCCCCTCTGGCGCCGCCACGGCTCCTAGGGCGGTGAATCAGCGTCTCGTAAGATTTATTTTGGTTTAGCTTGAGATTAGCTTCTGCAGCCTAACGCGACACATGCTCCGGTTCTAAAGGTATCGAGGCACTATTGGATGAAGGTATTATGAGGTAGCAGTCATCTGCATACATGAGAAGACGGTTAGAGGGGTGGATAGGTTTAAGACTAGAGATCGCGGTGATGAAGTTAGTAGGTCCTGTGCCCGATCAGTGGACGATGCTGGCGTTAACCTCAACGTAAGCCGATATTCCCGCTTGAAATTTAGTGCCATGCTGACGACCGTCCAGAAAGGCAATAACCCAGTTATATGCATTAGTAGGGATTGGCAGCTTTGCTATAGCTATAGGATACTCGCCAGGTAGACATGCCTGACAGTATCGAAAGCTTTGGAGAAGTTCAGTTCAATTAAATGGAAATAGGCTATTGGTTGGAACTAATTGTCTATGTAATGTTGTGGATTAGAGCTATAACTATAAGGGCTGCAGAGGTGGAGCCGGTGAGCGGGAAGCAAACTGATAAGAGAAGCATTGGTTTTGTAAAGGGTTGGTCAGGGTGGGGTAGAAAAGCGGTATACAATTTGCTTTCCAAAATATCCTACATAATTACAGGGGTAATCGAAATGGGTGTGTAGTCGACTTCAGAGACAGGCTTAGCGTCTTTCTGGACCTGGGTCTTGGTGATCCTGCTCTTCTTTCACTAGGCCTACGTGGGATATAATCATAGCAAAGTGACTGGTTGAAGAGGTATGTAATGGCTGTGTAAATCCAAGGGCCGCTGCCCTAAGAATCCATGGGTTCTCCCATCCAGGTCAGCAGCATTGTGCCCAATTTCTTCGAATAACTGGCATGTTTCATAGTCTTTCAGGAACGGTTTGGTATTGTCAACGGTTGTATGTTTTCTAGGCGGCGTGGTATAATTCGGATATGAGGAAATCTTTCTATACCGGGTAATGCAGGTTAAGTGAGTCAGCGACATCAACGCTATCTGCGAGGGCACAGACAGCTCACTGTGCTGTCTCTTCGCTGGCAGCTTGTTATAACGCAGTTCCATAATTCTCGTGAGCCTCGCTTGGTCCCTTCGAAAATACGGGTATCCCTGCGTGTTTTTAGGCTGTTTATCCTTACAGCTAGAGCAGCGGTCGCCTCAGCACACCCCTGAGGGAAGAATTTTGTACTTCTCAGAAGGTGCTTAATGACGGGCGCCATTAAAAATATTAATAGGGTCTCTGTCTTTGATTGTGATGGTTTTGAGCGGAAAAGACGTGCATGACACAGTCGGAAACATGAATGCGTAAAGGCTTCAAAAGCAGCAAGTGGGGACCCCGATACCCCTTCCCGGGGAAGACTATAATATACGTCCAAAAGCAGGCTTAAGGCATGTAAATTTCCCAGGCAAAGGGTTCGAACTTCATGTACTTCTGTCCGTAATTATAAGCTCTGTAGAGTGTAAATGCAAGTTGTATTGTATTGTATAGAGAGAGATGGCATTAGCAGTTTATGACGAGTTTATTTTCTGCTTACTCTGCCTGCGCTGCTGTTCTTGTTACACATCGCAAAAGAAAAGGCCTATATTAAATTTTATATAATATCATAGTCCCAGTATGCTCTGAGCAGTAGCAGTAAAGCCCAAAACACGAAACCTAAAGCGACAACGCACTGTATTAATCGACACTATTCAGAGGCTCAGAGCACGTCCCGCTGTGAAGATTACCAAGGGGTCAACCTCCGAGAGCGTCCTCAAAATATGAACTATTCAATTGGATGCATGACTTGTTGGCTCCGTTCCACCATAACTTAATTAGACTTCTACAGTTTGGTCTACTCGGTCCCTGGTCGTGGCACATTTCGGTTGGCTGCCCATGGACTCCTGATTGTTACTCGTGTTCATACTCCGCCACTGCTCGTACTCTGGCAGTGCCAGTCCCTAGTTTGGATGAAGGAGGAGGGCGACGCTAATCAACTTTGTTGTGACACAGTGTGGTTAAACAGCAACTAACCAATCCTCGTATGCATACTACTACAGCTCAGTCCAGAAGCTTCGCCTATTATGTTGAGTCCACCAGATCGAATCGCCTTTCTCGAGAGCTGCGGCTCGAGCTGTCCCTTCCACAGTCTCGCAAGCGCCTAGCTGAAGTCTGTATTATTTGACAGTAATTTCACTGGTTCGGGTTGGGAGCGCCACTGATGAATTTATACTGAAAGTGGCGCTTTATAAATGTCAGATCACAACTGCAATTTGACACCTCCGTGATCCATCCCTCTGTTCGCATTTGTCCGCATATGGCACTATATATAGCCTATAGCGCAAACAGCTAAGGTTGAAGGGGTACGTATACGTACCTTCCTCATCCATATGGACGTACTGATCCTATATGTTTTTCATGTAGGCAGGATAGTTGTTTGCAGACGTCCGCAGTCCAACCGAATACTAAAATTAAACCTAATAATTGATAAAAAAAACGACACGATACAGAAACTATATGCGGCCATCTTGGTCACGTGTCCCGCGATTTATCCGCCGAGTGTAGTAAAACTACACTTGGGGTTACATCACGGCGCATGTGATGTTTTCCGCACGTCTACTCCAAGTGTAGTAAACTATATTTTATGTGGCCAGTGTTGCTTAATACAACCTGTGATTAACCTATAAATCGCCTAAGAATAGCCGTGAACGACTACAATTCATACTGTTATACGCCCACGCGCCAGGCATTTCCTTGCTGAGTGGACAGGTGGCCAGACTGTAGATGGATGGACTGACGGATGGACACAGACAAACGGACAAATGGGTGGATGGACAGACGGACAAGTGGATAAATAGATAGACGGGTGGATGGACGGATGAACGGAGGAAAGGTTGACCTGTGCATCATTTCCCACATTTCGATATTCTCAGTGAACAGCTGATGTCTCTTAAGCCACTTCATGTCTCAAGAATCGGTGTCGCTGTTCGTGACTCTGTCTGCCTGTCTGTCTGTCTATCTGTCTCTTTCTATCTGTCTGTCTGTCTGTAATGTCTGTTTGTATGTCTGTCTGTCTCTGTCTCTCTCTCTGTCTCTCTCTGTCTCTCTCTGTCTGTCTGTCTCTCTGTCTCTGTCTCTCTCTCTGTCTCTCTCTCTCTGTGTCTCTCTCTGTGTCTCTCTCTCTGTCTCTCTCTCTGTCTCTGTCTGTCTGTCTGTCTTCCTGTCTGTCTGTCTCTCTCATTCTGTTTCTGCTGGTCATCGGTCTGTCAGAGTGTCAGTCTCCATCGATGGCTGCCTGGTTTCATGGTTAGGTCGCCTCCCTCTATAGACATCCAGGCCAAGCCCGATGTCTGTCTATCGATAAAGTCCCTCTGGGAGATCTATATAGAAACACGTTCTCAAAATAGTAGATATCAATAAAGCAAGCCCTTCAGATGCCTCGGTGGCAGTTTGCTAATGCGTCTGCCTCTCGCCTCTGCTTACAGGGTTAAGAGCGGATCGAGAGGCAATCAATCACGTGTCCCAGTTGGTTCTGGGGCCCGACACTAAGCTGGGCAACCCGCTTAGCACAAAACGGTCGGGTGAGGATTGCGTACAGTAAAATATGCCCATGATAATAAGTAAATAAATAAGTATAATATACTTATTTATTTACTTATTTATTTATTTAGGATATTATCCTTTATTGAGAAACCGACTACCAACCGCATTTTGGCGTACATAGTTCATCAAAATTTAATAGATAAAAAATAAATATAAGATCAAAGCATCCGGGTGAGAAATGTTTTGCGAGATAAAGAGTTTGCCTTAGACATGATTCTATTGTGGGTTCTGGGAAGTAGCGAGTATGAAACAGTGACCTTAAAGGATAAAACGTTGGGGAAAATAGGAAATTGAATAGAAATTGTACCAAAATGTCGTGCAAGACAAAAAATGTCGAGGAGTGCAGATGGAGCAGAAATCTCGAACTAAATTTGTGCCCTGGTAGGGATAATAACCCCCGACTTCTCGATTGACAGTCCAGCACGCTAACCACCACACTTAACATGCTTCAGAATCGTATACAGACTTCAAATCCGTTCTTGGAAAGTCTCAAAGGCACTCCTCGTTAGCCTTGATGATGTAATTGGTACAGGTACGCATGCGCTGTATAGTTGTTCCAAGACTGGATAAAGAAGGACGATTGGTCGCTGAGGTGCAGTTATTACAACCGGCCGTAAACCTATAGACGACAGAAATCAATCGATTGTGTAGGCCTAGTGCAGCAAATAATGGAAAGGAAACCGAATTTCTTGGGACACGTAGGTCCTATATATAGGCCTATATATATATAGAGGATGACTGATGCATTTCGGATGTTAGATGGCAGTGTCATGGCACAGGGCGACGTGGAGAAACACAGTGATGAGTGCGATCGACATCACCAGGCAGTGAGCCCTGAACTTAAGGAAGGAAGGAAGGAAGGAATGAAACAAAGGAAGGAATGGAAAGGAAGGCAGGAAGGAAGAAAGGAACGAAGGTAACAACGAAGGAGGTGAAGAGGGAAGCAAGGAAGGAATGATCGAAGGAAGGAAGGAAGGATAAAAGGAAGCAAGCAAGGGAGTTAGAAGGAAGCAGCGAAGCAACAAAGGACGGAAGTAAGGAAAGAAAAAAAAAGAAGGAAATAAGGAAGGAAGGAAAGAAAGAAGGAAAGAAGGAAGGAAGGAAGGAGGCAAGAAAGAAGGAAAGAAGGAAGGAAGAAAGGATGAAAGGGAAGAAAGAAGGTTGGAATGAAGGATTGATTTTATGGAAGGAAGGACGGAAGGAAGGAACGAAGGATAGAAGGAAGGATGGAAAAACAGAGGATGAGAGGAATGAAGGAAGAACGGAAGAGCAAGATAAGAACAAATTCATATGCTGGTGATTTGTATTTTTATATTTCATGAATAGGAAGAGTCTTCCCAATTAAGTTACTGTTGTAGATTTCGCACACATATAGAACCGAAGCAACGCAATATCCCCTCGGATTTGTTGTGAAAATCATTTTGCAGACAAATCTTTTTGACATTATTATATCAAGATAAATATGTATGATAGACAATAATAGTGTTTAACACTTTTTGCAACAGCGATTGTGGCCTGCTATTTGCCAGACATTTCGTCTCTAGGATCGTCTCCTGTCCTGTCCACATAGATTTGCATTTGCGTCGCCAGATATTTGTTATAAGCCTGCCAGGAATTTCGTTCAGTTTCTATAGCGCCTGACTGAGCAATGTCGTTCGTCCGTCAACGGTAATACGATAAGTCTGATGAACCATTACGTCCTGAATAGATGCTGGCGAAAGTTGTGCCACGCAGACGACGGATATGAACCTTATAGGGCGTCTACGACAAGCGGGGGCAGCACGGGGTGGAGATGGGTGGGTGGGTGCGTGTTGCATTGGCGACATTTTGGCGCCTCTCAGACTTCTTAGATGCCAGAAGCTGCGTCTGTAGTGACGCAATCAAGCACATGCAAATGGCAGTTTTATGAGCTGCGGGGGTCGACTGTCGCGGCCGCGGCGTCCATCGGGTAAACAGCTTATCGATAGCCGCCTGGATTTTCTATGGACAGCCGATCGAATCATAAATACGCCTCCGCTCACCTATGTGCCATTGCAATCAGATGGATGCTTATGTAGCTCCTTTTCATGATGCATTTGGGCTTATGCTGAGTCTCTTTTACATTGTTACACTTATAATAAAGCCTTCGATTCACATTTTTCATGGTGATAGTCAACGGCAAATGTTTTTATTTTCCTCGTAGGCCCTATATGTTTACATATAGTATCTCATATTTAAAGCTATTTAAACATCAGTTACGCCTATGGTTTACTCATCAGAACGATTAGTTGGGTTCTAACCCCTTATTCTGTTTTTTTCTTAGTTAAGGTTTAATACCTTGTACTAGTACGTTAATAATTGTACATGTGCTATACTTATAATTATTATGAATGCTCTGTACTAGATAACCTCTGTTAACCATCTAGGAACAGACTGCGTATATAGGTGGCCCTAACCAGCGGGACCCTGGTCCCTTCTGGATTCCCTTTTGTGACAAACAGATCTTTGCTCTTTGTACAACGAAATGTTACTTTGTCAATGTTTTGAACAATAAATTGATGGTTGTGGTTATTGTTATGGTTATAAAATCGTTGTGTTAACAGTTAACTTATCGGTGCTTACATCATGTCATGTGAATTTTTCTGGATAAGTTTGTGTTCCTCTTCTGCTGAGTTTTATTATTAATTTATTGTATGTACTGATTTACTTTCCGTTCGTGTTGTGGGTGTGGTGATCTGTGCTTCGTATGTTGACACCTACGCCACGTCTCATCTTCCTTACACATCAATCGGAGCTGGCGAAGCAGCCGAACGCGCCACTGTTTCAAAGAGGGTGAAATACTCTACAATTACTACAAGCCATGACTTTGTAGCTGTCGCCATGGAAACCGGCGGCGCTTGGAGCAGCGAAGGGCTGCAATAATTCATATTAGAGTTGGGAATAACGGGTAACGGCCGCAACGCACGATCCACTGGAGACATCGTACTTGTTCCAGCGTATCTCAGTAGCTCTGCATCGGGGGAATGCCATCTGCCTCTCCGGAACAGTTTTCAGCAGTTTACTGTATGGGTTTAGGGCTACTCTAAACATGGATACATTCATGAGAGTTTTAACGTTGGCGTGCTTTCTGTTCTATACCATGTATCTCTCGTCGACTGTGTCAGTGGTATTTGAATATGCATGCATATTCGTGACATTACACAGAATTAGGCCTATGTTCACTGTCTTGCAAGGCTATCTCCTGCAAACGCATAGTTCTCCATTCGCCTTGATTGTTGTAACTCGCATCGAATTGTATCAAAGCTAAAATATGCAGAGGCTCCAAGGGGTTTGCAACTCTTTGGCTAGAGCCATAAGTAATGCATCTAAACATGCGTATATCAGCACGCACTAAAATTTTGCATTGCTTCCTATTCAATGAAGGATGGGAGGTTTTCTTTTCAATTAAAGATCATAGTTTGTCAAACATTGAACTCTACCCAACCATAATACTTACAAATCAATCCTCAATTTCCAGACTTGTTAATTAGGGTGTGGCCGATTGGAATTTCTTGCCGATTTCCGAATTCGGATATTACCCAGATAATTGGCCTGCTATTTAACCGAATCCGGATTCGATCCGATTAATCGGCAATACTTATTTTTATTTGGTTCTAGTTTCTCGCAGAAATAAA
>JACEVL010000561.1:190000-217500 GCA_020284085.1 Aporrectodea caliginosa
CTGATATGATGTAGTAACTGTGTGACTGATTGATGCATGCATATTTATTCCCTTGACATCTTCATCTTATTATGTGAGTCTGTGTATGGTCATCAGTTTTCGAATATACATGGATTGGATACAACTCAAACAAACGTTGAGGCTATACCAGACAAAGACAAACACACACATACATAGACAGAAAGACAGACAGGCAAATACAAACGGGAAACAAATGAATAAAATGTTATTGTTTTTTTGTTAAAGTAGGGCTCCCGAATGTGCGCCTATCGGTTGTTCTTTCGTCTGACTCGTGTACCATCCTTCCTGCTTCTCTTGCTACATCTGTTCGGTGGATCTACGTGGAATGTCAACCGAGGAGGAGGAGGAGGAAGAGGAGGAGGAGGAGGAGGAAGAGGAGGAGGAGCTGGAGCACGCGGTGGAGGAGGGTTAGCCAGAGGACAGGAGCTTCCTAGTCGAGATGAAGGTCATTTCCAGTTCGTGATAAAACACCCCGAGGTGTTTGTCGATACGAAAAGTCTTCCAGATGGAAAAGAAGAAACGGTCTACTTGGATAAAGGAAAACCGACCAGGTCATACAACCATGAAGAATCTTTTTCTCTTAAAATTCATTAAGCAGTTTTTTTTTATCCCAGTGAATAATAAAATCGAAAAAACGCGCATGCATCAATCATCACACGGTTACTACATCAGACCATACCTGCCTAAACTATATATAGGCCTACCATAGCTGTTTCTACGATTTACCGTGCCTGTTTCAACAATTTACCTTACCTGTTTCGTGATATGCCACATCTGCGTCAACGATTTATCAAATATGCTCCATCGATTTGTTACACATTCCTCAACGATATACCATACCTGTCTCAACGATATACCATACCTGTCTCAACGATATACCATACCTGTCTCAGTGATGTTGTTTTGCTGTTAATTAACAGCTTAATTAATTTTGTCTGTTAATTAGATTATTCCAACGACTTAGCTTCATTGGTTGCTGAAGAAATGCGGAGTTGAAGTTTTCGTTCTAAGTTCATGTAAAATATTTCGAAAGATGAAAATGTATCTCATCAGAACGTATAACTTTGCAATGATTCAGAATCGGGGATGTTGCCTAACGTCATTTGAAATTATGAGTATTCATAATTATGAGCGACACATTTTACACCTATAACGCATGATTGTAAATATAATTTTCTTCCTTTAGATTTTTCTTTATTGTGGAAGCGCAAGCGGCCATCTTGAGTCTCATCGTATCGCCATGCTCTTCCAGGATGTCGTGGAGGTTTTCCTATCTCTATCCGACACCAAATGAAAGTCACGACAAGGATCAAGGTAAACCGTTCATAGCACATGATCACCAGTAACCATTCATGATTGATTGACTGATTGATTTTTTATGTGAAATAATGAGCCTTAGATCATTGTTGCTCATCGAAAACTCTTAGTTTCAGATTATTTTTACCACATTCTGCTGTTCACTGTATTTCTTGTATATTGTAATACAACATCATAAGCTACACGCTTTAAGATAGTTTGAGGTGAAGGTAATTTTAGTACCTGTGTGTTTGTAGGAGTGTGTTGTATGCATGCTATTTATTTACATAATTCCTCATTTATTTGTTAGTACCAGCGTCTTAGTACCAGAGTCTACTTAGTATCTTCATTTTGGTCGACCTATAAGGGTTTAAGCACCTGACAATAAACGGCAGATAGCTGTAATAAGTTACTTGATTGTTTGTCTGATAGAAACGGGGCCTATATAATTATAGTCCATGTTATGACAAATGAGAAAAGAGTGTCGACCATTTCGTGCAGACACTGACTCACCACGAGGCTCTTAAAGGCAATATACAAAATATCCAATATACTTTAGATACATGACTAAATAAGTATGTATAATTGCCAGTAGCGTAACCAGGAAACAAGTTCGGGGATTTCCATTGGACATTGTCGCAGAAGTTAAGTATTTTGTATTTCGCATATAAAATCATGCAAAGAATTTCGGCACTTTATTTGGGGGGATTGAACCCGCAAAACTCCCCTCAATACGCCTATGATAATTGCATCCGTAGCCGCAAATCGCGGTGACTTGCTGCACAATCATAAAAAGGTACATGTTCTCGCTGTATGGGCTGAGCAT
Organism: Aporrectodea caliginosa; assembly: GCA_020284085.1. NCBI lineage: Eukaryota > Metazoa > Annelida > Clitellata > Crassiclitellata > Lumbricidae > Aporrectodea > Aporrectodea caliginosa. The sequence goes on from JACEVL010000561.1 coordinate 192,144, forward strand.
TTTTATAAACGTTTGATTGTTAGACTTGGATGAAGATGACGAGCTTCAGCAGCAGAGAAAAACATCCTCACCGTCTTCGTCTCTCTCCAGCAACCGGAACTCGAGTCGTCTTCTGAAGTCCTACACCGGATATGACGTCAGCGGATTCGAAATGGCGAATCCGGATCCTGGCGTCTATTCCCTCGTTCTTGTCAACGACGACCGTGATGGAAGCGTCCGTCTCTTTGCTTCCACGTCTCCACAGTCGGATAGTCCGTTTCCACTTCCTCCAGACGATCGAACGGTCCGAATGACCTCCTCTTCCTCCTCTAAGCATTCATCCCACTTTCCATTCTCCTCTTCCTCATCTTCCAGTTCATCACGCTCTTCCAGTGAAACCGATGATTCCTCAAAGATCCACCTGACCTGGAAGAGGAGTCCAACGGAGGAGAGGCATCGTCAGCCGATCGAGTACTGTCTTTCCGCCAACAACTTTGGTCACCTGAAGACCTACTGCGCTGCCAGGGCTTTGGCCCTCGGTGACCCTCGTCCCACCCTGCCGCCCTACGCAGGGTTCGGAATACGTCCGGACCGAACCAGAGGAAAGGGACGGAGTCAAAGCGGTGGACGAACGCTGAGGGGGTTTAAGCGACGGGTGTGGCTGACCTGTGTTGGATCGAAGACGAGTTTTACATTCAGTGCCACTCCTTCAGCGCTGGTCAATGGAAGAACCTTCTACTTCGATGTCTTTGCAGTCAACCGTCGCACGCAGTCAAGCGTATCCTACGAAGGCGTTCAGTGGAAACCAGTCGTCAGAGAGAAGGTTCAACTGAAGTCCGAAGAGGTCAGGACCTTTCGCTTGAAGACACCATCCGACTACATGCTCTTCCGGTTCAAGGTTGTGCGACCTCCACCCAAGTATCTTCTCTTCAATTTTCGCGCATGCGTTGGTCTGGTTCGCGTTGAGATCTCGCGAGGCGACGAGATCCTTTACGAGAATCGTACTGTCAATGTGCGCCCTCTGCAGTTCCTGGCGAAAACGTCAGCGTCACCCGACACCTATGACATCCTGGTATCGAACGGCGGAAAAGGCAGCGCATCATTCCAGGTCGTCGTGACCTCAGCAACAAAGGACTTCCCTTTTCCAGACATTCCAGCGGACACCGGAATCAGAGTGGTCCAGTCCGACTGTCATTCCCTGGAACTGGCCTGGTCTGAATCGAACCCGGGTCATACCTACTACTGCCTAGTGGTTGAACCATTCGACTCAGTTGGAGGGAAAAGAAATCGATGCATGATTCCACGGCCGACAAACGAAAAATCCAAGGTCCTGTGCCATCCGTCTCGCTCCGGTGACCCCACTCTGCATCATCCACAGCAACATAACCAGACGGTGACTGACTTAGAAGAAGATCTGTCCTATCGTCTGACCGTCTATCTCCGCAACAGAAACCGAGACCAGTACGTCTCCTACCCACCCGTCGTCGCCGCCACCAGACAGGAGTGTCGTCGCTCTGACATCCAAGGGAATTAACGAAAATAAACGGAGAAATAAGCAAATAAATAGCATGCATGCAACACACTCCTACATACACACATACATGCATACATGTATACACAAACATGCATGTATTGTATGTACACACATACATGCATACACAGTTACATAGATCCATACACACACATACATACATGCATACATACATACATACATACATACATACATACATACATACATACATACATACATACATACATGCACACATACATACATTCATCTCTACTCTCTCTCTGTCTGTCTCTATCTCTGTCTGTCTCTGTCTCTGTCTCTGTCTCTGTCTCTGTCTGTCTGTCTGTCTGTCTGTCTCTCTCTCTCTCTCTCTCTTTGTATCTGTTTGTTCTGCTCATTTCGTTCTCGGCCTTTTCCGAATTGGTGATACACCACCCGCTGATTTTATATCTTAGCCTACTAATCTTTCAGATATTGACCTGATTACATCTTGGTGTTGATGCGCCATCATTAACCACCAGTTGTATACTAAACACCGGCGCGATAAACGTTACTGATCTATTATAAAACACACACATATGTTCATGCATACATACATTTTTATTTCATGCATACATACATACATTTTTATATGTATACATACAAATATCTATGTATGCAAACATACATAAGTTAGAAGCTTATACATTCATACACATATAAATACACATATGTATGCATACATACGTACATACATACATTCCTGCGTGCATTCATACATTCCAGATATAAATACATTTCATACATGCATGCATATATACTTGTATTCTATGTAGTAAACGCTTTATGAAGTAGCGAGAAAAGAGTCTAAGTGGTCAGTTGTTTGACTCGATCATTTCTTGAACCAAATCAGAAAAGACCCGGTGGATCCAGGGCTAATCTGGACATTGCTCCATTTGATCGAGGGGCGCCATTGAGGAGTGCTTACAAATTTTTTATAGCATAAGCTACAATAACACTGAGAAAGTAAATAAAGTTAAACAATCACAGGAAAGAGAACTGGAGGCGCTTAAAAATAAGTGAAGAAAATTGATCAAAAGATCCGGTGATACAGAACAAAGGGAAAGGAAGGACAAAGGAAGAACAACGAACAAAAGAGATCACAGCGTATTTTCCAAAGTTTAAAGTAGGGCCTAGTCTTAGTCTTGTGTCGAGAAAAGTAGACTAAAGAAAAGTTAATTGTTAAGTATTCTCACCTTAGACTTCGACCTGCTGCTGTTCGATAGGTTGTGGTCTATATCGAACACGAATATTTTGATAGTGCAGTCGCCATTAAATTATAACTGCAGTGCAGCGGAAATATTTAAAAATCTCCAAAAATTTCTACTCCAAATATGTATAGGCCTACAAGAAACTATCTGCATATTTATCGCCAAGATATTTCAAAATCCAATTCATGGGTCCCTTAACACAGCAACTTAAATAGTTAACCATCTCAACAGATTATTTAATCGCTAGCCTATAGACACTTGTGCCATTGACACTTCGACCTTTGAGACTTAATGCCTATATTGAAGATGGCGCTTTAGAAGTTTGCAGTTTATGATTTTGTTTTTATTCCAAAGCGATTCGTTAACTGGATTTGACTTCTATAGTGTCAATGTTTTTAAATGTACACTATGCCTAGAACCTCTCTGCTTTCCGCCAACTTACTAAAGAAAGACTGAGGAGATCGGACTCCTTGTGTTTCAGCGGCTTGTTTCGATGCATTTCTTTTATGAGACAAAGTAACAGGCAGCGATAAAAGAGCACAACCAATGGATTTGCCTGATACTACTGGGACGTCGACATACAGGGGTGTCTCACTCCTAGGCAGGGCGTAGCCAGGAAAAAATTTGGAGGGGCTTTAGGTTTTCCATTCGAAATTGTCGTATTTTTTAGCTTTTAAGTAATGCATTTATTTGGGGGTTTGAACCCGCAAATCCACTTCATAAATACGCCCATGCTCCTACGGCTGCCACCTTTTCCAATCCGGGACACCCACATAGTCACTCAATATGCCATTACCAATTAACTCTGTCCACATCACTGTATGTGACGAAATTTGTATGAGCATAATGCATAGGATCTATACAGTCTACATAAAATAGTCGTTAAAAATTACAGTCAAATCATCAAAAGACAAGAGTGGCCTAGCAATCGTAGTCGTAAAATCGAAACTTCTACAGCGCCCACAAAGCGAAGTTGCGGAAACCAGGTGATTCACAGGCGCTCAATAAAAACAAAATCGATAGGCATAGGTTCAAAATCCAGAGTCAGACAGGCTAAGGTGGATGGTGTTTAGAGTTTAAACGGCGAGCTAGGGGCAAGTGGAGGATTCAGGGTATAGGATATGTGAAAAAGCAATGTTTTCAGTTTCGAGTGAAAGACCTGTAGAGAGATAGCGAGAGGTGGGGTTTTGGTGACTTCGTAGGATGAGTCATCTATTTGCCATAGTACTGGCGGAAGTTTGTTCCAAACAGGTGGAACACCTATGGCTATGGAGTAATTTGCATATTTTAGTGATGAGGCGACGGAAGGGCGGAGCCTAGGGGGCCTGTATAATCAACTTCAAGAATAAAACGTTTAGGAGGAGCGCACCGCTAATCATCTTTGTTATGACACAGTGTCGTTAAACAGCAACTAACCAAACGTTTATTAAATTCCAGTAACCTACCAGGTTTATGGAACGAGCACGAGCGAAATTCGTATATACAGGCATATTTACACCAAGTTCCGGGACAATTTGGGTTCGATCTGGGGCATGGGACGTACAAAGGTCGATTCCTGCACTGTCCAGGAGAGTCCGGGACTTTTGGCAACCCTACCCACTCCCACTCTAACTCCATTGCCTACTCGAGCAGGGTATTTATCAGACCAAGCCCATGATGTTGAACAACTGTACGCGACTGCAGACACCCGCCTCTTCAATGACGTTATGAACAACTCATCGCACGTTTTACACGGACTGCTGCCCCAGATAAAACAGACCCCATACCTACTGCGCCCAAGAGCCCACAATAGGGTAATACCACAAGCGGACACTCTGGCACGTAAAACATTTATATTGCGGATGATTTACGCATGCGTTTAATGCCGAGGATAGATAGCACACCAAAACTTTTATGACATGTTAGGTTAGCCCAACACATAAATGTGATTCTCTTGTAAACCAAAATGCGGTTAGCAATTGGTATAATAAAGGATATACTTACTTACTTACTTACTTACTGATCTGTGAAAACATGCATGACACTGCATTATATACCCAGAGATGGTAGTCATAATTACACAGATGAGACACACAATATAGAACTTAGCGAAACAATTGTTACACGTCCGTCTGAAACGAGTCAAAAAAGTTTAAAAACCTCCTTGTCGCTCGACCGATGCCTATAAAGGTTGCCAGTTACAACTTACAAGGCCAATACTGAGTATTGGCTCGAAAAGGGACTTGAAACCTATAGAAACATATCCGAGTCCAATGATAACCCAGCGTTGAAACAACATTATAAAGCAGTGTCAACTTTTGCAAAGGACAGTGAAGTTGGAGTTGGAGTGAGTAGGGCTGCCAACAGACAAAATCGGCAGTTCAATAACAAGCAATTTTATTCTTGGCTACCGAATGGTGAGCGTCAAGATAGAAAAAAACCATCTCAAGATTCAGTCTATAACTGCTTCTCATGTTTCACTGCCTGTGTTGAGAGTGATATGCTTAAATTGACTTCACATCGACTCTGCTTTACTGCAAATTGATTGTCATGTCTTTACGGTATCCCCGTCATCCCATGCCCAGTACGAAAAGGGCCCCCGGTTGTAATTAGCATGGGGCCCTCGAATGATTAATCCGACCCTGAGTAATGTAGGTGTGAAATAAATCATAGAGGATTTAGAGGCAACGTTATTAAAAAGAGTCAGGACTTAAACTGTTGAGCTACAGATGGTATACGTCAGTAGAGGCAATGTCAGAGCAGTCGGAATGAAACAGCGCGGTCGTTTCATCTTAATTTAGCAGTAAACTGAGCAACTTAGCAATTCATATTGTTTATATTATTAACAAACAAAGCAAAGTAAGAACAAAGGCTTTGGTTTCCTAGCTCCGAGCGTTTAGCAGTTGACAACATCTTTCGGATGAAAAAGATGTTGGGAGCTGTGCCATTGGCCGCGAGACTTTTCACTTTCCAACAATGTTTTCGTTAATGTTCTGCGGCTATAGATGACCGCAAACAATGGACCAACTGTTCTCAGTCTCCTCGTCGATGCACTTGTATAGAAAACGCAATTGTTCCAACATATTTCTGGGCTGGAATCACAGACTTTGCTGCAACTGATAACATTAATCTCGTAGGCAAGGGAGTGGCAGAGAAGCGTACAGACAGGCAGACAATGGAAAAGACACAGCATAACAGCACGTTGTTGGAATTTCACTTCAAAGAAATAACCAAGGACTCAGAAACGTTGTCTTCGATTACTTCAGAACAACGCTCGATTCTTAGTCTTTGCAATTTGTTGTCTTTTCGCTGTTATTGTCCTCTTCTTTTCGTATATTAAATTAATTACTTCGTTCATTCAATCGTTCGTTCATTTTTGCTTTTTCTTTCATTTTCTTCTCTTTGCATGGCTGTTCGTGTCCTTGTCCGTGTCCTTCGTGCCCTTCATGCCCTTCGTGTCCTCAGTGTCCTTCGTGTCTGTTTTGTCCTTCGTGTCCTTCGCATCCATTACGTCCTTAGCGTCCTCAGCGTCCTTCTTGTCCGCTCGCTCAGACGTCTGCCTCAATATCAATATTCATCTCATCATCATATCATCTATGTTTCTGTTTGGGCGATGCAACTTCTCCGATGCAGTCTGTCCTGCATTCTGCGTGTATCTATCCCTTTCCGTCTCACTCCATCTCTCTCTGTCTGTCTGTCTGTCTGTCTGTCTCTCTCTGTCTCTGTCTCTGTCTCTGTCTGTCTCTGTCTCTGTCTCTGTCTCTGTCTCTGTCTCTGTCTCTGTCTCTGTCTCTGTCTCTGTCTCTGTCTCTCTCTCTCTCTCTCTCTCTCTCTCTCTCTCTCTCTCTCTCTCTCTCTCTCTCTCTCTCTCTCTCTCTCTCTCTCTCTCTCTCTTTCTCCGTCTCTCTCCATCTCTCTGTCTCTCTCTTGTATCTTTGTGTCTACTGTGCTGTCGTTGACGAGTGTATCTTCTACCTCTGCGTCGTCGTCGTCGTTTCCACTTGAAATCCCATCGGTTGATAGACTACATCCTCTGGTGAGTAGATCTGGACTCGATAGTTTTCGTCTGTCCACGGATCCTCTCCTCCGGCGAAGGACTTCTCGAGGAGTCGAGCAATGAGGAAGGAACCAGAATTGGAAGCGACCTTCGACAGAAGCTGCTTCGAACTGCCATGATGGTCGTTGGCCTTCGACATCGCTTCCCTACAAGACCTGTCGGCCGAGTATTCGAGTTCGAGGATCTTCAACGACCTAAACGTTGATTTGGACGGACGCGTCGATGTCTTGTCGCAGTGAGGCGTTGGATCTACAACTACCATACTGTCTTTTACCATACTGTCTTTTACCATACTGTCTTTTATCATACTGTCATTTACCATACTGTCTCTAATCACACTGTCTTTTCTAGAAGGCTGATGGCCAGACGGTGACTGAATCCCGGTTGTGTAAATTTCGTCTTTCGGCGATAGACTGTCTGTGGAGAGTGAATTCTCCTCTGCGTGACCTTGAACCGGCGCCTGACCCAGCTGACCTTGACATTTGCCTTCGTTATGATCGCAGGCCACTCCTCTGATCGTCTGTGGATCGCAGTCGTTGTCTTCCACTCCGACGACGTCGATTTCTTCTTCGTCATCGTCCTTTCTGTCGCTCCATCGACCTCCTCCATCGTCCCCATCCACCGAAAACCGACCTTGACCTTCGCCGATTCCCACCATGGCTCCAATGGAGGTCGACGATGAGGGACCCACTAGGAGTCCAGCTGAACATCTCTTCATCTTGCGCTGCTTCTTGAGCTGCCGCTCGAGCTCTCGTCTGCGAAGTTCTTCCGGTGGGATGGGGTCCCCACTGCACGACAGACGCTGAGAGTTGTGGGCAGGGCGACCAGGGCCCTTCTTCGTGTTCTCACGTTTGCGCCATTTTGCTCGACGGTTCTGGAACCAGACCTACAGAGAAAGACACAGAGACATAGAGACACAGAGATATGGAGACACAGAGACAGAGAGACACAGAGACACAGAGACATAGAGACATAGAGACATAGAGACATAGAGACACAGAGACACAGAGACATAGAGACATAGAGACATAGAGACACAGAGACACAGAGACATAGAGACATAGAGACACAGAGACATAGAGATACAGAGACATACAGACATACAGACATACAGACACAGAGGCAAAGAGACACAAAGACACAGAGACATAGAGACATAGAGACACAGAGACATAGAGATACAGAGGCATAGAAACATAAAGACATAAAGACATAGCGACATACAGACACAGAGACATACAGACATACAGACACAGAGGAAAAGAGACACAAAGACACAGAGACATAGAGACATAGAGACACAGAGACATAGAGATACAGAGACATACAGACATACAGACATACAGACACAGAGGCAAAGAGACACAAAGACACAGAGACACAGAGATACAGAGACATAGAAACATAAAGACATAAAGACACAGAGATATAGAGACACAGAGACATAGAGACATAGAGTGGAGATCACACATCCTGTGGCATACCTTCAAAGACAGAGACACACAGTGTAGATCACACACATTATGTTGCCTCACTTCAGAAAAGTAAAACTAATGGGAGATTGATTACAGCAGTTCCATAGGCGCCGACTCTCTGGAAGCCTTGGGTGCCAATGCACTCAGAGAGAAAGTTCAGTGGGTGCGTCGCATCCAAAGAATTCGGACCTACTGTACAATTATAAATGTGCAAATGTCCCATGGAAGACAGACTACATACACAAATTTCGGAACATGTAAGGTTGCACAGCTACATGTATGTCAGTCACCGTCACGTGAGTTTCAAATACTTTTTCTAACCACCCAACCTTTGACAAGAAAACAATTTTATTTCTCCGAAAATGCGCTGAAACTCACCTACGGCAATGTCGAATATAAAAGTTTTCCTCGGGTAAGACCCATGCACCCAGACACAAAAGCAAAAGTCGGCGCCTATGAGCAGTTCTATTATTCAAATAAACGTGGATAAAGGCATGTATGTATGTATGCATGTATATATGTATGTATGTTTCCTTTTCTTGTTTTCCTGTTTTTGGTTCATTTAGTTTCTTTTCTGTTTTTATCCATCTAGTTTAACTTGCGGAAATCTTGAATGTAATCTTGAATGTTTTAGCCACAGGCTAAAAAGTCAAATCTTGCGACGACTAATTCGATCACTTACAATCATTCAATCGTGCTGAAACTTGGCAGATAGACTCGCCCTCGCAGACACTTCATTCTATAAAAATTTCAGCTCCCCAAAAAGGCAAGCTTATAGAATCGGGACTCAAATTTTCGAATCGGGGAATCCCCTTTTCCGATACGCAGCGTTGTCATTGGCCGCAACAAAAACGGGCGCGCTTCCTCATTAAACGCACGCTATGACGTAAAATGAACGCGGACTATTTTCAGAGTACACGTTATAGGATACTAGATGGATATAGTAAAAAACTTTGTTTTACGGGCTGTATTTTATTATCCATCTAGTTTAACTTACGGAAATCTTGCTTGCTTGAGCCACAGGCTAAAAAGTCAAATCTTGCGACGACTAATTCGATCACTTACAATCATTCAATCGTCATGAAACTTTGCAGATAGACTCGCCCTCGCAGACACTTCATTCTATAAAAATTTTAGCTCCCCAAAAAAGGCTAGCTTATAGAATCGGGGACTCAACTTTTCGAATCGGGGAATCAACTTTTCCGATACGCAGCGTTGCCATTGGCCGCAACAAAAACGGGCGCGCTGCCTGATTAAACGCACGCTATGACGTAAAATGAACGCGGACTATATATTTGTAGAGGTAACTGCTTGGTAAGACGCAATATAGGATAGGCCTACTAGATGGATATAGTAAAAAACTTTGTTTGTACGGGCTGTATTTTTTTTTTACTTTAACATTCACTTGGTCACTGCAAGTATGTTTTCAATTATAATCTTTCTTTAAAGGCCACCATTAATTTTCTAATGTAATCTGTAATTTGGTGTCCCTACTTAGCGGGATTCTTTATCCCTTTAGGGCCTCCTTTTTTGTAGCCATGTTGAAATTTATATGTAAACCTGATGATTTTGTTAATTTGGTTGCAAAATAAACATGTTGATTGATTGATTGATTGATTGATTGATGTATGTGTGTATGTATGTATGTATGTATGTATGTATGTATGTATGTATGTATGTATGTATGCATGTATGTATGTATGTATGTATGTATGTATGTATGTATGTATGTATGTATGCATGTATGTATGTATGTATGTATGTATGCATGTATGCATGCATGTATGTATGTATGTATGTATGCATGGAATGTATGTATTTGTATGTACGGAATGTATATACGTATGTAAGCATGGAATGTATGTATGTATTGTAAATGTATGGAATGTATGTATGTATGTATGCATGCATACATGCATACATAACCATACATACATACATTCCATATATTTACAGTGAAACTCACGTGACGGTGACTGACATGTATGTATGTATGTATGTACGCATGTATGTATGTATGTATACATGGAATGTATGTATTTGTATGCATGTATGTACGGAATGTATGTACGTACGTATGTATATATGGAATGTATGTATGTATGGATGGAAAGTATGTATGTATGTATGAATGGAAAGTATGTATGCATGTATATATGGAAAGTATGTATGTATGGAAAGTATGTATGTGCTTATGTACGTGTATGTATGTATTTGGTTAGCAACAATTAGTTTTCTCCCCCTCCCCTGTCTTGGTTTCAGTTCGTTGTGATAAATGTTCTTTGGGCTCATAGGTTATGCAATAAGTACTCTTGATATAATTTTCATGTCGGTTTATGTAGTTATTGTTTGCATGGCTAAGTTCAGATCATTAAATATTTTTGGTCTTTTAGACTTCGTTATTTTTTCCTTCTTTCATTGTGACTTGTTTCCCTCCTGTTTGTCTTCTCTGTGAAGCCGACGAGCCCTTCCCCCGTAGGTTCTACGGGGATCGGTATATGACCTTGCAACTTCGGTATGCAACTATTTACGCAAATGGAATTCCTTGAAAAAGGTGTGCTAATCATCACAGTTATGTGGGTGTTCCGCCGCGTGGTGCCACCTTCCGGCCGGTGCACGCGACGGATGAATACGTGTGTGCGTGCGTGGGAGGTCCGCCAGCCAGAAAGGGACATTGAATTAAGTGACCTCCTGTTTGTTCACGATCTTCCTGCCATTCAATTCTGTTTTCGGGCGACAAATAGAGTCTATTGGCGCTCGCCAGAACATAATTTACTTAAAGGTCTCTTAGAATTTCTGCGCTTAATCTAACACCTTCGCCCGAACAATCGTCGCTGTTGACTCAATAAACAGGCGCTCGAACTATTACCGGACGCTAAACCTTGTAACTGTATATTCGGTCATTTATATAGCGACAATAGAGGACAATCGGGGTCAAGCCGTAGAACGGGAGACGAAGTTTATCTACACAACGGTCGTGCACGGACGTGTCTGATGGTATTTGCGGACCACACAAGAAGCAGCGCTGAAGCGAAAGAGCGAATCGGACGGAAGTAGAGCCAATTCGTGGGAGGGATTAGACCCTCCCTCTCTTCATGCCCTTCCCAATTGCTGCCCCTCTCCTTCCAATCGCTCGATTCTTCGCTCTAGTCCTATATATAATTGGAAAAGTGAATTCCGTAATTTCTAGAAGAGTCTATTACAAGGTTTTGCTCTGGAACATCGCTGTATAAAAAAAATCGTAATTACAAACTTCAAATTTCTAGGCGCTAGTCCAAAGCTAAGAGCAGGGGACCAGCTTATTCACGAGCGCTGCGTCTTATCAGAGGGGTTGTCCAAATATGTCCAGTGGAGATCCGGGTACGGTTGCCAGAGAGACCAAAGGTAGAAAACAGAAGAAAAATGAGAGTATGCGCATAGAACAATTATTGTAATTGGACCAATACGTACACACCATCAACCGTTTAAAGGCAAACATAATCAGAACTGCTTAAGATATTAAATAACTGAGCCTAATTAACTGATACGGCAATTATAAAGCATGCGTGGGCTTATACATGTCCTGCTAATGAAACGGCGCAGCAAGATTGACTGTTGGATTTAACAATAGATAGGCTCATTAGCTCCACATGACTCTTTCAACCAATGTTTATAATTGTTGATTGCGCTATAAAAGTCAACAGAAATATAAACTTAATATAAAACAATTTAAATACCGTGGTTTCAGTGAAACTACCTATGACTAACTTAATATTATGTATGTCTATTCTTAAGGCTCACGAAGGACGAGTATAATGGAGAACCACATGTTTTATTCGGAACACATGTACGGACACATACGCCTTATTTACCATGGCACTTCTCGACAATTATCAGCAGTAGTCGACTACTGTAGTTTAACATCTAGTAGTTAAACTAGTAGTTAAACTACTTTTACACAATTAAAATGTAGCCAACTACTTCTTCAAAACTTGTTACCTGTATTAAATACAAAGTTTCCATTTGTAGTTAACTTCCTCTTTTTCTAGTAATAAAATACAAAGTCTCAATCTGTATTTAGCTTCTTTTTTCTAACTACTTTTTGAGCAAGAGCGTCTTTTAGTCGCACATCTCTCAATTTTTCTCAACTGTCCCCAAATATTTCTGGCACATTTGGCAACACTGCCCGTTTTGTTAAATTTCTGGTCATTTCTTCTGCAAAAGTGCGAAGAACAGTCGTTTGTGAATTAACAAAGTGATACTGTAAGGGCTAATAGGTCATCATTGCTGCAAAGTGCATTTAAAAGTTAAACTGCAAAAATCTTACTGCTGCTTGCGTGAGCGAAAGTTGCTTCAAAAGAATGAAAGTACTTAACTACTTAAAGTTAAATATCTTTCAAACTAATTCAAATAGTTGCCAGTAACTATAAAAAATAACTAGTTTTAGTGAAAGTAGTTGCCTACTTTCACTAAAGGTAGTTAATTACTAGGTACTATTTGAATTTTTTGGAAAGTATTTAAAAGTTGTCGTAGTTAAAAACTACTGTTAGAACTTAAAAGTTGTCGATTCCCATCACTTCTGCTGAATATGCGTATACTCACCATGCATTGATCGCTTACTATATAAGCGCATTTAATATCTCAGTGATACAGTAAGGTAGGCCTAATAAAGGCGCTATATAAGCATATTGATACATACTTAGGTCTATATATTGCATATAGTAACCAGATATACATATATATGTAGGTATATATGCGGTGTTCATATGTATATAAGCATGTAGCATACTCCTCAGAATGCATAATTATCGTTCCGTGTTCGGTGATTGTTCGGGCACAAACACAAGAAAAGGCTCGGTCGTCTCACATGACTTTAGTTGTGGACTTAAGACATGGATTTAACCACTTCACATGTACATCGATCACCACGATTATAATCCACAACGCAGCGACGAATTGCCGGCCATTGACCAACTGCTCTCCGCCCCTCTTTCGTCATGCACACACTCGCACACATACACAAACACACGCGCACACGATGCTGATAAAGCGTCTTAAGCGCCTTCGCGCTGCTAAGTGAAATTGGACGGTATGAAGTCTCTCTGTCTCACTCTGTCTCTCTCTTATTATTATGATTATGAGACGAGAGAGAGAGAGAGAGACAGACAGACAGACAGACAGACAGAGACAGACAGAGACAGACAGAGACAGAGACAGAGACAGAGACAGAGACAGAGACAGAGACAGAGACAGAGACAGAGACAGGCAGACAGACAGACAGACAGACAGACGGATAATAATAATAACGGACAGACATAATAACAGCAAGAGAATAATAATATCATCAACGTCGTAATAATAATAATAATAATAATAATAATAATAATAATAATAATAATAATAATAATAATAATAATAATAATAATAATAATAATAATACTTTAGCCATAATATATTTAATAATAATAATACCTCTTAGTGCAGGACCGTAAGTCCGCTTCGACATGCCTGAGGGAAAATATGCTTCCCTTACCCATTATAATAGCCTCGGGGATTCGTAATTAAATAATGCATAGTTGGTCCATCCCTTTTGATCTGCGCCAGGATTGAGTTATGCAACAGGGAATGCGGTCGACATTGGTCTCTCCTCTACAAATACCTGCCATAATATTAATGACACCTAAGCTTCAGAGGAAGTTCAGGCCATCCTAAACGTTGCTGCCCGCCTCATAGAAGCAGAAGGGCATTGCAAAGTTCAACCATATCTCTTTTATCCGTGACTCCCTCCACTGGCTCCCTATCCGCCAGCGCATCCAATTCAAGGTCTGCTCCCTCGTGCGAAATTGTCTTGCTGGCTCTGCTGCACGCTAATATCTTAGGACATATTGTGCCCAAGTATCTTCTCTGTCCAGTCGTTCCTCCCTTCGGTCCTCGGCCCGTGGTCACTTGGTTGTCCCGCGGGTTCGTACTTGGACGACTCAGTCTAGGAGTTTCGCTATTTTGGGCCCCACTAGCTGGAAGCGGTTGCCTCAGTCCCTCAGGGCCGACCTTTTTCTATTTTTTACCAGTTCCGCCAGCGCCTGAAACCTCTCTCTTTACCAGTGAATACACTGGCCCGGGTCTTGGAGCGCCTCTGATCTTGAGTGGCGCTATATATAATATACTCGATTACCATTACGAATTCCTTCATGTTCCCTACCCAAGCTTTAAAAAGTAAAGGAAATTCTCACCTTCCTCTACGCAGGAATTACGGCCACGTCTTAGTGTGTGCACAGCAATAATTAATAGCAGTTTCAGTATGTACCGACTGACCTGTATTCTTGCTTCCGGTAGCTGGAGTTTGTTGGAGAGTCTTTCGCAAGTGTAGACGTCCGGATAGTGCCCACCGAAGAACGCTCTTTCCAGCTCATCCAGCTGCCAACTGGTAAAGTTCGTCCTTGCTCGGCGACGACGACAGCTGCTGGTGGTGGTGGTGTTGGTCGTGGATGCGGCGGAGGCGGATTTACCCGTCTGGAAGGATGTTGACGATGGAGGAGAGCAGCTGGAAGATGACGAACGCGAGGAGGATGGAGGCATCGAGAAGTCGTGGATGCTGTCTTCATCAATGTCGTCGTAGCTGTTCACTGTATCAGCATAGAGAAAATGCGCTATATCATCTGCAACGCATGTCATTGGAACTGCAGGAACTAACAATGCTGTTGGGAGGTTGATGCTTAAAAGAAAATTTCGTAAGGTGCAGAATCACTGGTTGGGTTAAAATCCTGGGAGTTCTGCAAAGAAGGAAATAGAGAAGTCACATAAAGATTGCCTTAATGAATCATAATGGTTCATTAAGGCATTCCTTATGTGACTGTACTTGTACGACTCAGTCTAGGAGTTTCGCTATTTTGGGCCAGAAAATATAGATCGGTATGTTTCATAGCATTGGTATAATTTTTTTAAGCAGCACGTTACAGTAAATTCAAGAGGAGACAACTTCACAGACCATTGGCAAAATTCCTGGTCATTTGGGTCATTAGTCAATCGAAGTTCCAATATATAAAAAAGCAAGAGGAGGCAGCTACCTCCTCGTGCCCCAATGTAGCTGCTACGCCTATGTTTATGCGATTCTTTATAACATGACAAGAGGAAAGATAATAAGAAATTTAAGAGACTTGGAGACGGTTGTCTAACTCTCGAGGATATAATTGTTCCTATTTCAAAACCAATGGATCCGACAATGCCCTAAGGCATATAGTTCCATGTCGGTACCATTTGGATGCCATTGAGCCGAAATAGCTATTATTAGCCTTATATTATAGTAAGTACCGAAAAGAGATGCATGATACGCATTAATGCCCGTAAATACATCGTTTCTGCTGATACATGGAACGCTCTCTGTCTCTGTCTATGTTTCCGTCTCTGCCTCTGTCTCTGTCTGTCTTTCTTCTTTATCTGCGGCTGAAGCCACATCATGCATCAGGTGCATTCAAGATAGTAAGTAAGTACTGATGGCTAACAACGATCACTGTAAGTATATGAGTAGTTTTTGATCGTATGATGTGTAGCTTAGCCACTGATAAAATTGCGTTTGTTTTATCGCATTAGTATTTTAGTGTTAGTATTGGTAGCATCACTAGCATGGTTTCGTTTCATTATTTTCACTAGTCTAGTATTTTCATTGTATTTATTATTTACACTAGCTGCATGTATATAGCTATTTTATATCTTGGGACAGTGTTACACGTCTTCTGGACTGTACTGTATAGTCACATAAATATTTGGTTGTTGTAAAACTGTAATATGTAATATTCCGAACTCAACTCTATATCAGTATAATGACTGAACCCTGTCAGAGAAGTTCAGACGGCAACAGAGAGAATTGGCCACCCCTCATATGCCGATGATACAAATTTAAAGTCGCTAACACATATACCAAGACTGCTTCTGCAGGCTAGCTTAAGGGACTTAAAAATATACTGAAAAAATTATACAAATGTTGTTAAACATACCGACCTATAATAAATGATTGAATAATATTCTCTAAACTGGCGATCAAGTGGTTCCAAAGAATCCCACTCGGCAGCACAATATCCCCGATTACTTCCCCCAATCGTGTTATACCAAATTAGTTTAAATCCACCACCTTACTGCTTGGACCTCTCCACAGATCTCTGGTAACGACCCTAGAATAGTATTTGTTTTAAAAGTACTATAACTCCGCCACTACTCGTACTCTGACAGAGCCAGTCCCAAGCCTGGATAAAGAAGGAGGGCGACGCTAATGATCTTTGTTATCACACAGTGTCGTTAAACTGAAAATACTAACAGTATTAGGCCCAGTAACAGTACTAGTATCAGTGTGTACGTCGGTATTGATATAGACATTAATTCTTTTGCTAAAGTCATCATACTTTCGTCAATAGCCAACGATTGGTCTTATTGATAATTTCATATTGCGTGGTCTTCAAACGTTCGTCTCTCGTTGCACGCAAGAGAAAATTGCCGTTCAAAACAGACTGCGTTTACATGAATACACTAGGGAGATAATCGTGCGCACTGCCGTCAACTTGTAGAACAGATTCATATCAATCCAGAATAAAAATACGCAACAGTCCATTAATATTCCAAACTCTCACGCGGCAAATTGGAAGTAAATTCATAGTAGTAGGAGTAGCAGTAAAGTAGCATAGTTGTAGTAGTAGCAGCAGTAGTAGCAGCAGTAGCAGTAGAAGTAGCAGTGGTCATCAGCCTCGTAGTACTAGATAGTAGTAGAAGTAGTAGTAGTAGTAGTAGTAGTAGTAGTAGTAGTAGTAGTAGTAGTAGTAGTAGTAGTAGTGGGTTGGCAGTCACGCCGGCGGCCCGGGTTCGATTCCCGGTCGGTCGGTTTATCAGAGATTAAGATCTTTACTGCGGGTGGCTCGGTCGCAATATAAACGTGGAGTACGAGGCATGCCTCCGACACTAATCATCTTCGATATGAAAAAGTGTCGTTAAGCAAGTCATCCATCCTAGTAGTAGTTGTAGTAGTAGTAGTAGTAGTAGTAGTAGTAGCAATAGAGGCAGTAGTAGTTGTAGCAGCAGTAGCAGCAGTAGCAGCAGCAGCAGTAGTAGTAGTAGTAGTAGTAGTAGTAGTAGTAGCAGTAGCAGTAGTAGTAGTAGTAGCAATAGAGGCAGTAGTAGTTGTAGCAGCAGCAGTAGCAGCAGCAGCAGCAGCAGCAGTAGTAGTAGTAGTAATAATAAAATAATTATAATAATAATAATAATAATAATTTTATCATCATTATTATTATTATTATTATTATTATTATTATTATTATTATTTATTATTGTTATTATTATTATTATTATTATTATTATTATTATTATTATTATTATTATTATTATTATTATTATTATTATTATTATAGTTTCGTTTACGTTTTTTAGCGCACGCCTGCTTTACTAAGCATGTACTGGAATTTGACTTATACAAAGCGGTTCAAGTTGGCCAATTAGATATTTTCTTAAACGGCAATCAGCTTGTGCGAAAGAAATCAAAGAAGCATAACTCATCCCATAATTCGACTCAATCGTCTAATAGTATACCATAATCACTTGAAATTAATCATCCACCATAAATACCGCTCAAAAATACTACGCTTTACTGTATCGGCTTGATATCATAATTATGAATAGATAAGAAGCAGGGTCACCATGCATGCATGGTCCGTATAGAGTGATGAGAAAACTACTAACGAAATACCGATACGAGAAACTCGTCATTGGCCCTCCTGCATGCCATGATGACACTGCATGGAAAGTAAAAAGTAAGGTTTTCAACCTAATACAATAAAGCAAAGGCTCTTCTTGTATTTGACACAATGGGGAGATCTGTTTATTTTAGAATTTCTTGACAGACAAACGTCTATAAAACTTATACTGTGAATATAGCAGGTCTGTGAAACGCAATAGAAAGGATGGCACTGAATAGCGCATATGTATTTTTTCTATAATATGTATGTATATAAACATATACAAAACAGTGCAAAACTAACACCCGAGTTTCATTATATGCGATGAAACACGTATATAAAACTTATACTGTGCTCATCAAGCACAATGCTCAAGTTCAAAGAAAGTCTTGACAAATCTATTCTTTATAAATATGACAAGCATTGAAGTTATAATGTCGGATTTGTGGATAGAAAACCCGTTATAAATGCAAGAAGTATTGCAACGGTTTTGAGAGTAGGATCAGGGTGACAAATGCCGGGGGTTAGGGGTCTCAACCCCCTAGTCTTTCTTAGCATCCCATTGTTAAGTCTTCATTGCTCACCCTAACTCCACATGGATCAATGTCTGAACTCCCCTGTCTTTTTCTACAATTTTCATACTGAGTACGATCAATGGCGTATACCCCACAAGTCTTGAAGGGGAAGGCTCAAGTAGGCCTAAGTAGGCTTATGTCGCCAAATAACTTTTATGACTTTTCAGTTATCGAGCGTTAGAGGAACGTTTACAACTCCTAGAGATTTCTGCTGACCTCTGACTCTTCGCTTCATTCAGTCATTCACCACATCCTCACATGAATTCAGTCGAAAATGTCTTCAAAGATGACACACCATCAGACTCACCCCGTCCGGATTCTGACCAGAGCGTGCCACAAAATCTTATATTGCGCTCAAGAGTGGTGTAGGCAAAAGCAGCTCTTCCCTTTACAACTTCGAGTGCAGGGAGCACATTCCCGATGCTCGTAAGCCAACGCCCTACATGGCGCAAATTTAATCATGTGAACATGATGGAATTCTATAGAACCTTTGAAGACCCACCAAAGACGCTGAAACATCGTTATGTTTTATACCTGAGTAGGTTTCTTGAAGGGGCGTTATATAAATTCTCAGAATGAATTAATAAAATCTACAATTTCAAGGCGAACGGAAAATGGACATAAACCGCATGGCTGGAACTCCGCCAGTGGAGGTGCCAGTCCCAAGTCTGGAGGACGAAGGAGGGCGACACTAATAATCTTTGTAATCACACAGTGTCGTTAAACTGAAACTACTACTAAAAGTGGCCGGCTGACATTTGCAGACCTTAACATCTTGTTTCTATTCGCTCCACTTCAAATCAATCCTCCTGGTTCTGTATACCTATAGAAGATCCGATCGCGTATAGAAACCAAGATGAAGGGCTCCTTATGTAAATAGTGTATATTGTAATTTTTACTACTTCACAGGCATTCTTGCAAGGTTTCGCCACCGAAGGCGGCTCATTGTTTGATCAGTGTATGAACAGGTTGTTCATGATAATAAAATTAATGGCGTAATGATTGTTTTCGTGCGTGAGTGATGAACCCGACCTGCGTCAGCTGCGATGAAAACAAGACAATCAAATCAGTGCAGGAAGAGGAGTGTGAGAGGATGCGGGAGGGGTTACGGAGGCTGGCGAGGAGGGAGGGAGGAGGGATGTGCAAGCACAGACGTCGAGTGCAGTCAACCAGAAATGACATCTAAATAAAACAATCAATTTTAAAGTCACATCATCACGATAGAGGCATGAAACGACGGAGCGAAGCTGCATATCGCGGTATACATGGACCGAGGATGAGACATACTGACACGGATTGCAGTATGTGTCCATGTCAGACTCAATCCTCCAGACGGAAAGACATCCGGAACTAGTTATGGCAGGCAGACAGAGAAAAGGACGAAGAGCAGAACATATACAAAGAACCAAATGAAGAGACTGCAGAAAGAGAAAATGGAAGAAACCCACACATACACATACACAAAATTAATGCAAAGATAAACGGGGTGACGAAAAGGTTAAGGTTATGATGGGAATGGTGGTCAACGTCAATGGCACTTGCAGCGTATAAGATGTCTTTACAGACTCACTGAACGTGATGCTGAGCGTTTTGCTTTCTCAAGCAATGTAACCGTTAAGAAGAGATGGTCCAATTGCTGTCATTCAGCCGAAAGGTCATTCAGTCAGATCATTCATCAGAAAGGTCGTTCAAACAAACCATTCAGCCAAAAGGTCTTTCAATCAAACCGTGCCTGATCAAGCAATAATGAGCTATTGTCCTATACTTTACCTTACCTCAGAGATGAGTCAAAGTAAGAAATCATTACTAAAGTACGAGGAACAGATTCAAAACATCATCTCTCTCTTGGTCTAAGTTACCGTTTTCAGTATAATGTTCTCATAATTATTAGGCTTAATTAAACGGAGAGCTTGATTATTCTGGCGACGGAACTTGGACCTCCAAGTGGTATATCTGGACAACCCCTCTGACACGACGCAGCGCTCTTGAATAAGTTGGTGCCCTGCGCTTAGCTTCTAAGTATTGTGATTCAGAATTTCGAGATTACGATTACGAGCTCATTATTGCTGTGCTCTAAGTTTGGATTTTGTTTCAGTCATCCTCATCATCGTTGTAGGCTTGTAGCTAGAAGAGAAGGGGGGAGGAGGAGGAGGAGGAGGAGGAGGAGGAGGAGGAAGAGAAGAGGAGGGAGGATGAGAAGAAAAGAAGTATAGAGAGGAGGATGAGAAGTTGGAGGAGAAGATAGTAGGAGGTTGGTAGAAGGAGAAAGTGGAGTATTAGGTGAAGGTAGGAGGTGGAGGAAGAGGAAGCAGGAGGACAATAAGAAGTAGTATTAGGAGCGGTTGCAGCAGTATTGGTAGAAGTACTGGTAGCAGCACTAGTGGTGATGAAGTGGTATGACGTCGAAGAATAAGAAATGATGATGAATGAAGAAAAGTTCTTTAATATAAACACGGGGGGGGCAGCCATGGTTACGAATTGTTAGCGACTACACGTTCTTAGTTCCCTTAGTTTCCTGTCTTTCGCCGTCCGATCTTCTCAACGACAGTGTACGGTCAATGTACTCATTTTACAGCTGAGTTCGATTGGGGTGATTTTATGTGTAGCAGAAATCTCGATATCTCTTCTGCATGCTTTTCACATGTAGTTGAACCCCAGACCTCTGGGTCAACAGTCTACCACGCTAACCACTGTACACTATCGCGTGCACTCATCGCTTTTAGTTATCGTATAAATGGAAAACAACAAAACAGAATTTATGCGCGTGCATGCGACCGACCAATGCCAGGCTTATAGGATTCTGCTACTATTTTGCTACTAGCACATGCAGTTGACTTACTGCAGTATATACTACCTCATTTAGAGGATAAATATGCGTGAAATTTTCTTTCATCCGAGAATCTTCACTGGCTCCCCATTCGCCAACGCATCCAATTCAATATCTGCTCCCTTATGTCTCCCGGCTTTGCACCACACTATCTCAAGGCCTATTGTACTCCAGTTTCTGCTCTGCCTGGACGTTGCTCCCTTTGGTCTGTGGCCCGTGGCCACTTGGTTGTCCCTCGAATGCGTACCTCTACAGCACATTCTTGGAGTTTCGCTTCTGTGGGCCCCTCCAGCTGGAACCGACTGCCTCAGTCCCTAGGATTGACTTCCTTTCTCTTTCCTCTGACCAGTTCCGGAAGAACCTGAAAATCTCGCTTATTGACAGTGGAGACGCTGGTCTGAGTCGGGAGCGCCTCTGATTCCAAGTGGCGCTATATAAATTCTCGATTACGATTACGATGATAAATTGTTATTCTACCTTCTGTGTCGTTGTATGAGAAGGCAGAGGAGGAAGAGTGAGGTAGCCGAGCTCTGATCTGAACCTCATGCCACTCCTGCTTGGATTGGCTGCACTCCAAGACCTTTCTCTCAGCTGCACGGTCACCCAGGGCACCATTTCGACCACCCTCAAGCCCAATCGGAACGAGGGTGCGCTGAACGTAGGTTGGAAGACGATGCCAACGACCAATGGCTGCGGCGCCGCCTGTCACGTGACGGGCACCGGTGGATGGCGGGAATGCAATGGCGATCGGGGGAATTGGAGGAACCGAGGCAGGGAAGCCAGCGCACGACGCCTGAGAGGAAGAGCCTGTCATTACGAAGAACATCGTCGATGACTGCGAAGATGAGAGGGACCTGAACGGATGGAGAGGTGAATGACGGATGAAAGGACGGACTGACGGCTGGACTCAAGTTTCCTCTTTAGAGTTTCGTCTAAAAGACAATCAAACAATCGGATTACAAAGGTCATTCATGTCGTCGTAAAAAGTTAGTAGTAGTAGCAGTTTCAGTTTAACGACACTGTGTGACAAAAGCGATCATTAGCGTCGCCCTCCTCCTTCGCCCAGGCTTGGGACTGGCACTGTCAGAGTACGAAGAGTGGCGGAGTTTCGTAAAAAGTTGAAAGTGACACACTTGCTAACACGTCTCTTGTCAATAACATTATCACAGTGTTTGAAGGCAAGCAAAGACCAGACCAAGAACATAGCCTGCTAATAGCTTGCATTGATACACCAAAATGAAGTACTGAGTTGGACCAGAAGGGTTCATAACTTCATATTCCATTGACGGTAACCCATTCAAGTACAAACCGAACTCAATATTGTCTAACTTCACTGTGCTTTCCAGCGTTGTATCTATGGCACAGATATCACGCTGCCACCCGTCACCGTCAATGTAGTCATGGAAATCTGTGATTGCACAGGTGGTCGGTCGAGCATCACGACTTCATCAACATAGCAATTATCACGTCGTCAGTACAGTAGTCGTCATCGTCAACATAATTGTCGTCGTCAACATCGTCGTAGTCAACATCATCGTAGTCAACATCATCGTCGTCAACATCGTCGTAGTCAACATCATCGTAGTCAACATCATCGTAGTCAACATCAGCCTCGTCAACATCAGCCTCGTCAACATCATCGTCAACATCGTCGTCAACATCATCGTAGTCAACATCATCATGTAGTCAACATCAGCCTCGTCAACATCATCGTCGTCAACATCATCGTAGTCAACATCATCGTAGTCAACATCAGCCTCGTCAACATCATCGTCGTCAACATCATCGTAGTCAACATCATCGTAGTCAACATCATCGTTGTCAACATAATCATAGTTAATATCATCGTAGTCAACATCATCGTAGTCAACATTATCGTAGTCAACATCGTCGTCGTCAACATCATCGTCGGCAACATCACTCTCGTCAACATCATTGTAGTCAACATCATCCTCGTCAACATCATCGTAGTCAACATCATTGTCGTCAACATAATCGTAGTCAACATCATCGTGGTTGACGCTATATTCATTATCACTATAAAGCGCCACTTCAAGAAAAACTTATCAGTTGCGCCAATTCTTTGTAGTTGCAGTTGAACATTTTTATAGCTCCGTTAGAAGAACAAACTACCCAGAGGCGCTCTCTGCGTTGGTCTATGACTCTATGTGATGTTAAATGAATGTCAGTATGACCTGGAATTTCATCAACAGGCGAACAATGCATAGAAAACTGGAAGAGTCACCAGTGGCGGGCACACGCACACACGTATAGCCCAACCACTGCAACGAATTTCCGTTCACAGTTGTCAGAGTTCCTGGAACAAGATTTGGGGCTACAATGATTTAGGGCTATACAAGGAATTGAACTATGAAGAAAGGTTGAAAATGTGTGGACTAACAATATTGGAAAGAAGGAGAAGCAGAGGAGATCTAATCGAAGTTTACAAGATTATCACTGGAAAAGAAGCACTACAGTGGGAGTTTTTTTTAATTAGCACCAAACAAGGAAACTCGAGGACACAGGTATAAATTATTTAAGAATCCAAAAGGAACATTAGGGCATAAATTATTCAGTGCAAGAGTTATAGACTCGTATATGGTTTGGATGATAGTACTGTCTCAGTGGACATGCACTGTCACGGCTTTTAAGAGAAAACTATAGGGAGAATAAGCGTTCCAGGTTGATTTGCAGTGCATGGTTCTAACACTGCAGACGAAACGTCTTCTGAACCATTTAAAACCTTCTTATGTTATGTTAAGTTGTGTCGATAGTGTGTTGCGACGACCGACAGGTGGTAGCGCTTACAGCACACGAAGACGCTGCCGCCGAGAAGTATGTATTCCAGACCAAGAGCGTTTATGAGCAGAGGTGTATACCAAAGTCAAAAATCTAAAACAATCTAAAACGCATAGAATCTAAATCCCTAAAGTTTGTTGAGGATATCCGGAGATTTTGGGTCCTGTGTTTTCCTCTCTTCCCTCGTGTTCATCACTGATGTTCTGGTTTCAAACCGTCTCAACTGCTACAACTCACTCGAGGCCGAAGTTTCAAATGGAGGCAAGTTTTACACAACTTTATGGAGTTCAAAATTCGTTGAACAGAAAAGCTTTATTTCTATGACGAAAGCTTACAAGCCATCGGTGAAAAATGAACAAACATCTCCAATTCTCATATCATTACACTGTTTTCCTGTGGAGCAGTGAATAATCATCAGAACTTGACTAATAGTTTGTCTCTAATTTTGAGCAGCCGCTGTATTCCTCAGTTATATAATTATAGGCTAACTCAATCCACTTGATGTTCAGATTGCCTTAACCATGGGGGGGGGATATACGAACGCTTACCTCTTATAGATACCTATATAGCTATCTCGAAGAACAGGATGGATACTGGCTGGCGCACAATTTCAGCTTCAGGCTCTAGATTTAGGAACTGTCTTCCAAAGCATTTTCTCTCTTCAACGTCTTCGTTCACGTCTTTAGCATGCCGTTGTTGGCTATGCTTTCCTGTATCCATGCATGCATCCACCCAGTGAGTTTCGAACGGATTAACGCCATGGCATATTTCGCCACGCATGCTGATTGCAACGACCGATTGGTAAAGCTATTGGTCTGCAATCTAAAGATTGCGGGTTCGAGCCCGATTAACAGACGCCCAGACTCCATGTAAAACAGACTCCCCTGCAGACTCCATGTAACGAACAAGCAACTGAACCACCCTAATCTGTTCACAAAATCTTGTCCGTCACCATTTAAGCAGTATAATCTGTAACCGGCGCAAGCGTTAAAGTTAACGGGAAGTCAATCAGTGGCGGCGCTGTACGCTATACAGCAGGACAGGCTATGGCATATGCCCTGGTAAAAAGTCTTTGCCCCGGTCGTTGCCCTGCCACAAGGCTGCCAGAATTTTTGCCCTCCCGAGAATATATTTGGGGCAGAAATCGCCCCTTGAACTGGTTACTTGTATGACTGTCTGTATGCCTGGTTAAAAAGATCTATACAATACAATAC